>JAXBDA010003235.1:0-36026 GCA_036023075.1 Gaultheria prostrata | reverse complement strand
AAGACAATGTGGTTCCTTCCACAATCCTAAACAGACGCATCTAGAAAGAATGAAAATAAAACGTACAACTCATATCGTGTCATGGAATTGCCAACCAAAAAGGGGCTCAGCCGATGGAGCTTACAGATTCGATCTAAGAGCCAAGAAGGAAAGTTGTTCTACGCGTTGAAAGCTTCAAATCCATCCGAATAGAATCTCAATCGGACAAATTCGGGACCCCATCACTTTGGGGGTTTTGCTCTTTGAGGTAGGGGTTTCTTCTCTTTCTCCATATGTTTGTGTTATGAGAAATCTGTCACAGGAAATGTATGATTTGACACCCTACATCTACGAATTTTCAGAAAAGGTTAAACTCCTCCAAATTTTACGAAATTTTTATGGGATGTTCCTCTATGAGTTGTTTGTGTTGTGTAAAAATTTCAGATCGAAACTCTTTGAAACGAAGTTTAGAAAAATTACGCACCGAGCTATACTCTGTTTCTCTGCCTTGTTGAATCTGTGTTTTCGGCCTTTGGGTTTTAATGTGTTAGACCTAGTAAATTGTCTCCTTATTTTCTGAAAATTTTATATGATGTTCATATGTGAGTATACCAGATTGTGTCCAAAAATTAGAGCAAAATATGAAGAAGTTATTTCTAAACAATTCTTGCACTAAACTGCATTTTGGAAATCTGGGCAGATTGTAGGGGACTACGTATCCTGTTAATTTCGTGATAGTTAACAAGTTTATTGGTTATGGGTCCTCATGGATGTTAAACATTGATAAGTTAGCTATGTTTTAGTGTTGGAATCACTGGAAAAGAATGAGTATGCGATTTTTAGTGGATTTTTTAACATGAGGTTGTTCTGTTGTTACTTTGGCTCACAGCTGGATTTCATCAAAATTATTTGGGTTGCTTGGACAACTTAGAAAATTTTGATATTTTTACTGTGGGTTTATTATTGAGTCTACTATATCGTGTAAAATTTTCAGAGAGATATTTCAAGTACAAAAAATATAAGAAATATTTTATCGGACTGTGGTGGTTTATTCGCAGTGCTGACAGCACTATCGCATCTCACGGGAATGACTATAATTTTGTCTAGGAAGCTTGAAATTTCAATCCGCCTTTTGATTCGGAAACTAGACTCGTATATCTTCAAAAATGTGTAAGGGTTGTGCCTTAGTTTCTTCTAGAAAGTAGTAGTTTTTTATGTGAAGTTGATGTTGATTGAGATAACTCGTGGAATACGTATCGGGTACACGCTTACGCGAAGTCGTTTGACATTTTTGATAAAATTGTGATGTTCGGGCGAAATGTAATCTTTTGAAAGAGCTTTTGAACTAAACGTGTTTGGTGGATAAATTATTAGTATTACCAGTATAGCTGGCCATGGGTGCACGGAGCCCGCGAAATCCGGCAGGGGTGCACGGAGCCCACGAAATCCGGCAGAAGGATGTGTTCCCTATTAAAAACAAGTGGTCGATTTTATTGTAGAAATTTCTTTTGAAAATGAAATATTTTGTGAAGGACGCGGTATTTCAGTATAAATTGGATACACGGTATTGAGGTATCGATTATGAGTAAAGTGATGGACATGTGGTTTGTTTCTGGACATTTGGTTTTACATTGGACACTTGGGTACTTGGTTGGACAAATGTGTTATAAGTGAATTAGGATGAACGTATAATGATAATGAGAATATGATCATGTGGCACGAGGCCCGAAAGGGTATGCCCGGAGTATGATGAAATGATTAAATGAAAGAGATACATGACGCATGAGTATTCGGGACACACGTGACGTGTCGAGTACGTATCGAATATAATGATATGAATGTATATTCAATGAGAACTCGGGTGCGTATCGAGTACGACGTATTGGTAGTAAGAGTGACTTTATTTGATATAGTCCATCCTATGAGTTTCTTATAAGTCTTATACTTCCTTATGTGATATCCTTGTTCATTCTTTTCATGTGCATTTAGCATTGGTCATACGTGGGTACGTTTAGTACATATGGACACATGAAATATGGTGGATACTTTGGAAGTTCTTGGTCTTGTGACGGATATTCTTTATTAAGTACATGTTGAATATTTGTTTTTGACTAGTGTGAGTTGATGGATGTACTTGGTGAAACTGGAGAGAATGCTGGAATGTTTTCGAGTTAGCAAACAAAATGAAATCGTGGCTATTAGGAAGGAAACAGAAGTTGAATGTTGAAAGTTGGGTATAAATTGAGTAAATGGGACAAAGGAAGAAAACATATATTTTACAACTTTTGCTAATGGGAAATTATGATATTGTAAAGATGGACTTTATGATGATTGTTGGATATGAATGACTAGTCCACTAGAAGGCATACGGAAGATCAAGTTGATGGATAATGATATTGTGGTTTACAACGTGGTTAGAGGGAAGTTCGATAATTTGTTATCTAAGTGTTGTATCGTAGGTGTATGTGTGAGTGACGCGTGAAGTGTTATTGATCGGTTGCTATGATCAAATGATATGCTTGATGGCTTACTTGTTATTTGTCAATCTTATGTTATGCTTCCTGTCCATTATATCTTGTTGTGCATTTTTGTGTCTGAAACAAATAAGGGGATACCTACTGGGCGAAGTGTATGCTCACCCCTTTGTTGTTTCAGCCTTTCAAGTATAACCAAGCGGCATGAATAGAGATGCGAGGGATGCATGACATTTCTGAAGCATGGCGTGAAAGCATTTTCATCATCGGAAATCTCATCATTTGAATTCAAAGTTGTATTTAAATCTCTCTTTTTGAAAGAATGTAATATTTTTTGAAGAACGATTTATATGGGACATGGGTACCGAAATTAGATTTGTCGTTTATTGTCGATATAAAATTATGAGATGACTTTTGGACTAATCTATGAGTTATTGAGATATCTCACAGAGAAAAATATTTATTTATTTATGTTGAAAATCGAGGGCGTGACAGTCGCCTCAAGCGTAGGGCTAGGTTGGTTATAGCATAATAACTCGGAAGTCCGAGGTCGAATCCACAAGGAAGGGTCGGAGCTAGTGAGAGGTTTACTTTATGGTAGGGGTTTTGGCGTTAGGATGGCCAACCTTTTGGTTTGGTTTGGAATTCTCTCTACATGTAAATTACTAGAAAATAAAGTTGTAACGATAATTAAAGGAGGGTGAGGTCTAGGGGTTCATACCACCCATGACTGCGGATATTTAATGGCTCTCAACTATAACTCAAGTGAGAGACGAAGTCACTTGCTCTCACTCGGAAGATTTAATAACGAAACTCTTTTTGATTTAACAATGGGGTAGGTTCTTTGAGACAATTTTACAAACACTTTGAATGCCACAGCTCTAAGCATCATGTGTGGCAAGTGGTCAAGCCCTTGCCTACACAAAATAAAAAAGGTGAACAATTCTAAGTTTTGGTACATAAAAGAGGGATTTACGGGCCGGTCATATAAGCGGGCCATTATTCCATCCAGGTCCAACCCAAAAATGAGTTTGCACCGCCCAGGTAAAAACATATTGAAATCCCAAAAAGTACCCTTCAGCTATGATACGCGCGTCGTCTGAACACTTCTCGCTCCAGGCATCATCGTCAACAAATCTTCACGAATCGATGAGCAAACGTAAGAAATTGAAATCAGAACCTTTTCCATTGAGTTATCGTTCTGTTCGCCTCTACTTTCATGGTTCCACGAGTTATTTTACGAGTAATCTTTGTATAAACCCTAACAACAATAGTCCTTACAAATTCTTTCGGATTTCTTTATTTTATGAGTTTAAGATTTATGGCTCTGCGAATTTCTTTATCTTTACACTACACTCATTCTGTGAATTGTCTTTGTCTAAATCATAACAACATTCAAAAGAACACGGAAAAAAATGGTTTTTTTTGCTCTGCCAGTTACTAAATACTAGTAGATTCTTGCTAGCAATAGTTCAAAACACTGATTCTCCGAATTTGTTTTATCTTTAGAAATTCAGACTAGTTATTTGAGCAATTCTAAATTGTGGATGAAAAAATAGTTTAGTTTTAAAAGATAAGCTAGTAGTAGTTCTGTACATTGTGATGTTCAGAAATTTACAGTGCTTTGTCTACCTGTTAAAAACATTTTTTATGCAGAATAGCAAGAAAGCGGAGAGCACACAGCACATGTCGACTGCGACACCACCATCACCACAGAGGGCATCATCATCACCACCACAACAACTATCCTCATCAGAAGAACCAGAACTGTCATCATCTTCAAGTCCACTTGATTTTCTGTCATCAGAAGATGAACAAGAGGTATCACCACCATCTGATCACATACCGCAACTAGAATATGAACACATACCATCTTCATCTGAAGAAGAAAATGAACACATACCAGAACCACCACGACGAAGACGTAACAGCATATATGACACACAATCACCATTTAGATCAAATCTGCGTGCTTCTATCAAATACATACGTCCTGAAAGCAACCTCAGAGCACCACATCTGCATTTGCTGAGAGAGACACCTTTTTGGATCATGATTAATTTGCTACTTGAAAACCGATTGATTATCGACAATTGCAAAAAGGTTGATGCTGCCTTGCAGAAGATACACCGTGCACACATACGAGACAACTTGTTTCGTATTGGTACAAAGGAGATAGAGCTTCGACCGAATGATGTTAAATTGATATTTGGGATTACTTGTGGGACGAATTTAGTTAGAGATAGGTACGCTCATAAAGTAGATGTAGCCATTACTACAAGGCTGGGGCTTACCAGAAATTTGACCCCATTGGGTATAAAGAGTAAGGTCGATGACTTGCTTGATAGTAATAATCCAACGAATGTGAAGGATGTATGTCTCCTCATCTGCATGTTCATTTTCCAGACTCTGTTTTTTACAAGCACTGCAAACAAATTGTCATGGACACATACAAGGTGTCTTGAACAATGGAATAGAATGAAGACAAATGACTGGTTTGAGCTCATTGTATATCTCTTGGTAAAATCTCTCAATACATACAGCCGCACTAATCCAACAAAAGTCACCGGATGTGGGATTCTTTTATTGGTAAGTCTAGCACTGTTTTCCATTATGAAGGCCATTCTAACATTATATAGCAACTAATATATCTCTTTTTTGTTGCAGTTTTGGTTTTGTGAACATACAACGTTGCTGGAGCCAAATGAGGGAATACAAATTCCAAGAATGATGAAATGGAACATCAATCAACTATGTCTCAATCATATTGATAGCTTGGAACATATTCCTAATGAGCAAGTACAAGGAAAATATATACATATATTTAGTTCCTTTTATAAAATATCAAAGTACTTGAAAGCATGTGTAGTATTCCTTACAATTTCACAGTAGAAAAACATTTGAATGTACACTGCAAATTAGTACTGTTATTTTACCTCTTATGTAGAAATTCGCATAACTGATCTAGAAAAATTCGCAGCAGTTGCATGTGGAGTAAGATGATCTTGGTGCCATATTATCTTTGTTTACTAGTATGCATAAATTTGCTCTTATGTATCAAAACTTGCTTGGTCTAACCTAAAGTTTGTGCCATGGTATCTGTGTTTCCTAGGTGAAGGGAGGTGAACTTGTTGAAACAACTGATGAACAATTGATTTACGAAAAGCGTATGGAAGAGATGAATATCATTGAAGGACAAGAAGATGACGAAGAAGGACTCATACAAGCAGTAGGACAAAATGATGAGCTAGAACAACATGAGGAGGAACAAGCAGCTGCAAACAATGAAGGACATGAACCACTTGAAGATGCAGTGGAAACAATTGATGAACGACAAGAACAAGAAGAGCCGCAACTGGTCAATAATGAAGAAGAAAGAATGACTAAAGAAAAAGAAGATGAAGATGAACAAGTAGATGAAGATGCAGTGGAAAGAACTGATGGCTGTGAAGTTGCAGAGGAATTGCACAGTGTAGTACCAGATGTAGTTCAAGAAGATATATGGCAATCTCAATTTGCATCTTCAAACAATGTGCCACAAAAGAGTCCGTCGGGTTCAACTCTGGTACCAGAGACACAGGTTTCAAATGCTGGCATCCTTGAGCGTGATGAACAGCCTAATGCTAAAGCAGCTCCAACTAGTACCCGTCAACGGGAGGCTGACATTATCTTTGATGATCCCGGAAACTCTTTGGACAAAATGATAAGTGAAAGTAATAGAATCAAAGAACAGAATTCGCTGAACGAAGAAAAAATACAGCAGCTTGCCAAATTGAACCACGAGTTGAACCAAAAAGTTATTGACATTGAATGCGAAAAGGGAAATCTACTGAAGAAGAAAGAGGCAGAAATTATGGACCTGAAAAAAAAGATGCATGAATTAGAAAAGGAAAATGACACATTGGCAGCACTATTGAAGGTTTACAAAACGGAGGAAGAGTTGAGGAGGAAAAAGCAAAAAGAAAATACAGTGACAGAGTCACAAATGCATCAGGTTACTGCACAAGCAAGGATTGACTTTGATAATCGGAAAAGGAAAGAAATCAGCCAGGGGACTGCACTTGATACGCAAGCTGAAAGACAATTGCATGAAGTCACACAGAATGCCGCTGGAAAAAAGATAAAGGTTGAAAATGATGAGACCCTTCTACGGTTGAGCTCTGGAATCTATCAAATGCTGAACGAAGAAACAAAGAATAAATTGGAAAAGTATTTCGGAACACCTGATCCGAGGTAGAAATAGAAAACCGTTATTAGTAATTATCAAACAAGCTTGCTCACTAATTCATTGATAAATTAATTTGTTTTTCTTTTGTAATAGTACCTCGGTTCGTGCTGGTACTTCTCAAGCAACCATCGCTTTTGAACAAGTAAGGAGAACTTTGGAAGGAGAAGGAGTCGCAGAACAGGTAACAGATCTTAAAGTGTATGCAACTTCTTCTTATTTGTCTTCCATGTATCAAATCTTAAATTGATCTAACTAGTTCAATTCTCAGATTGTAGATTGGTATGGTACCACTCTATCTCACAATATTTTGGGAACATTGGGGAAACCATCATGTTTTATTTACTGGACTGACTGGGGTGGTAAGTGTTTATTGTGTTATGCTTTAGCACTGCTTCTTTGATTTCCAACTCCTTTGCTGGATTAGTAACTAACTGCATATACTTCTTTGCGTCTTGAAAAATATAAATAGAATGTCGTATTGAATGGTAATGAAGAAACGAAGAAGCAAATCTTTGACAGCAGTTTGAAGAAGGTTTTGCTCCAGATCAAATATGCTCTTTTTCCCATTTACACCAATGAGAAATGGAGTTTGCTTCAGCTCAATTCCTTTAATGGAACATGGTCTTTCCATGACCCATCAAGGCCAATGGAAGATGAACACCGATGCAAGCGAGCAACTCAACTGGTATAGGAAAAAAAAAACATTGTTTCTTTTATTAATAACACTTCATCATTGTGACTAATGTTTTTTTATGATTGCTTTGTTTCCTGTGAATACTAGCAAAAAGCTATAAATTCTTATGTCCAAAAGCATGTCCAAGAGCTGTTGAACAGAGGTGAACAAAGTTTTCGATCGAGCATAAAGCTGGTAGTCTCCTCTCCGCGACAACCCACAAGGTTGTAAAACATAGGCCCTAAAAAAAATGTGTAATTGAAACAGTTCAAATACACACCAAGCCACATGTTCCAATCTACCGAAATTCACAGTGCATACATGACAATTTCTTTTGTCCAGAAATTCGCAGGCGATGTGTCAAGCTGCGAAATTGATCATATAGACACTTTATGAGATCATAGGCCCCCAAAAAAATGTGTAATTCCAACAGTTCATACACACAACAGGCCACATGTTCCAATCTAACTAAATTCATAGTGCATACATTACAATTTCTTTTGTCCAGAAATTCGCAGGGGGTGTGTTGAGCTAGGATACTCATCATTTAGAGCCTCTATGAAGAAGAGAACCACCAAAAAATATTGATGAGCTAGGATACTCATCCTCGCGAGTGTGTATGATATTTTTGATGAATGTTAGTGGTGCCAAACAGTAGGCCTATGCCATGTCATTGGATTGTAGTTAAATCAGTGCTTATGTTGATAAGAAGGTCCATGGTATTTTGATTTTCATATTTGGATGACCTGTGAGACAATAAGTATTATTTTTGTTTTTTGTTTAAAAATTAATAGTTCCCATGTGTAGTTCGCAGTTGTGAACCCAAATTCACAGTGTACACATTATAATAATTCGCAGGATGTGTGTTGAGTTGGGAAACTGATCATATAGAGCATCTATGAAGAACATAGGCCTCAAAAAAATGTGTAATTGAAACAGTTCAAACACACACCAGGCCACATGTTCCAATCTACCGAAATTCACAGTGCATACATGACAATTTCTTTTGTCCATAAATTCGCAGGCGGTGTGTCAAGCTGCGAAATTGATCATATAGACACTTTATGAAGAACATAGGCCCCAAAAAAATGTGTAATTCCAACAGTTCATACACACAACAGGCCACATGTTCCAATCTAATCAAATTCATAGTGCGTACATTACAATTTCTTTTGTCCAGAAATTCGCAGGGGGTGTGTTGAGCTAGGATACTCATCATGTAGAGCCTCTATGAAGAAGAGAACCCCCAAAAAATAATGATGAGCTAGGATACTCATCCTCGCGAGTGTGTATGATATTTTTGATGAATGTTAATGGTGCCAAACAGTAGGCCTATGACATGTCATTGGATTGTAGTTAAATCAGTGCTTATGTTGATAAGAAGGTCCATGGTATTTTGATTTTCATATTTGGATGACCTGTGAGACAATAAGTATTGTTTTTGTTTTTTGTTTAAAAATTAATAGTTATGTAGTTCGCAGTTGTGAATCCAAATTCACAGTGTATACATTACAATAAATTCGCAGGATGTGTGTTGAGTTGGGAAACTGATCATATAGAGCATCTATGAAGAACATAGGCCTCAAATAAAATGTGTAATTGAAACAGTTCAAACACACACCAAGCCACATGTTTCAATCTACCGAAATTCACAGTGCATACATGACAATTTCTTTTGTCCAGAAATTCGCAGGCACTGTGTCAAGCTGCGAAATTGATCATATAGACACTTTATGAAGAACATAAGCCCCAAAAAAATGTGTAATTCCAACAGTTCATACACACAACAGGCCACATGTTCCAATCTAACCAAATTCACAATGCGTACATTACAATTTCTTTTGTCCAAAAATTCGCAGGGGGTGTGTTGAGCTAGGATACTCATCATGTAGATCCTCTATGAAGAAGAGAACCCCCCAAAAATTATGTAATTGCAACAATTCAAACACACAGCAGGCCACATGTTCCAATATTTCTTTTGTCCGGAAATTTGCAGGGGATGTGTTGACCTGGGAAATTCATCATATAGAGCCTCTATGAAGAAGATGGCCCCCCAAAAAATATGTAAACAAACAGTAGACAGGATTATAGACAACTTTTTTCCTTTATTAATGAACAACAAAATGGGACGGAGGGAGTACAAAAAGAAAGGGATTTCCAATACATCATCATCTCCTATACTATTGTACCAGACCTTGTTCAAAAAGAGGAGCCTAAGCTAGGTATTTCATCTCCTATACCATTGTACGAGAGCTATACTACCCGTAGTATCAAAATCTGCAGTTAAAGCTGGTTTGATTTTATAGCCGACCATCTTGCTGATGTGGGTAGCAAACTCTCCATCTCAGAGATCTAACGAGGTTGTAACAGCCAAACAAGCTGTATGTGGGTAGCAAACTCTCCACCTGAGACACGTGACGAGGTCATAAAGACATCTGTTGGAAAATATGCGATGAAATAAGCAAGGAGCCTCAACGTCTCATGAAACAAAGAAAGAAATGAAAATGCAGAATCTGTGAGAAGACGAAGGTTTTTTTGTTTTATAAATAGAGAAGAAAAGTACCTTTTTGGGTTTTCTATGACACGTGTTCGTTTTTTAAACTAGGCCCCCCATTTTATACATTTTTTATATTTATTTTGTTTCTTCATTCTCTCCTTTTTTTTTCAAGAGCGACTGCAAACTTCGCAGCTACACACAACCCTTCAAATTTGTGTTTTCTATGACACGTGTTATTTTTTAAACTTGGCCCCCCATTTTATACATTTTTTATTATTTATTTTATTTCTTAATTCTCTCCTGTTTTTTTCAAGAGCGACTGCAAACTTCGCAGTTACACACAACGCTGCAAATTTGTGGTGACAAAGAAATTAACATAAAATACGAGGGGTGTTTGTATGAAATTATTTCAAATTCTGAAAATTTCTTCTTCTGTTTCCATCTTCTCAACTCCTCATCACAGAGAGTTCTTCATTACTACGCTGCAACTCGTAATTCTTCTTCCGTTCCCATCTTGTCAACTCCTTCATCAGAAAGAGTACTTCATTCACAATGAAACGAAAAAGTAAGATACATTACGCTTCCTTTTACTCTAATAACTTATTGGCATACTCTTTCTCAGTGCGTATTTGTTCTTTCTTTGCTTTTCTAATAAATGTATTAGTTCAGAAATACATTTATATCCGAAAGGGATGTATACAAATTCATGGATGTCGCTGCGAGTTTCTTTGTTATTGACAAATTTGTCCAATTGTCTTCGTATAATTCCTATGTATCAACAAACTGGCAACTCTAACTTCGTATTAGTGTTTTCGTCCAATTGTGTTGGTATTATTCTTATATATTGACAAAATGTGAACTCTAACTTCGTATTTGTGTTATAAGTTAACAAATTCGCATGCTGTTATTGTAAGTCTGACATTGTTTTTGCTTTTTGCTGCATGCCTTTATATTCCATGAGATTTTGCATTTCGTGCTTATTAGCAGCAGACTTCATTACATTAGAGTTGTTTTTCTTTCAAAAATTTGCAGGTGAATTATTTGTTAGGTAAGAAGAGGAGTAGTTACATTAAACTTGTTTTTCCTTCACAAATTCGCAGGGGTTTGTTGAACTGTGAATTTGGTAATATGGTGTTCACAAAATGAACATAACGCCCCCCAAAAAATGTCGCCAATTAAGAATTGGCTCCTGCGAATTTGACCAATTCAATTTCTTAAAATTATAATTTGATCAATTTATTTAAGTATCACACACCAGATTTGAGAATTTGTTTCTGTACAGAAATTCACAGAGGTCTTCTGACACAGAAATGGACATCAAAATCAAACAACGCAACAAGAAATTGAGTATGCTAATATGCTAAACTATTAAACACATGCGTTTTCATACAGTGTATTGTTATTGTATTAAAATGTTTTGACTGCCATTTGCTACATACCTTCAGAAATTGAGTATACATTTTTTTTTTCCTGTTTTTGTGGACATAAATAATTCATAGGTTCAGGTAAAATGGGGTATGAACTTAGAGCCAGACCCAATGTTGGTCGTGTGACAATGGACTGTGTTGAACCCGATGCAACACCAACAAGAAAAAGGCAAAGTCCTTCAAGTGACGAATCAGAGGCATATGCCTCTGAAATACTCAGACAAAAAAATTAACACAGAGCAACAAGGTATCGCAAGTGGGAACACAGGTCACCTTCCGGTCCAATCTTCAAACCATAAATAATATCTTACGCAATACAAAATTCACAAACAAACACCTCACACTACTGAAGAAGACTCCGTTCTGGACGCTCATTGATGCATTGAGAAAGAAAAAACTTCCTAGCGAATTTTGTAAGAAAAATGATGAAGTTGTGCTGAAGATAATTAGGTCATATGATCAAGCAGCAAACGTCTTTCGAATTGCTGGAAAGTCCCTCGAGCTTCAAGCAGATGACATAAAGACCATTTTTGGAATATGTTGTGGAAGTGAAGCTATGATCACAACGCAATATCAAAAGAAGGACGATGTTGCATTTAAAACAAGAAGAAATGTGACAGGCAGAGCAGCAGAAACCAAATGGATCAAACAGGAGATCACAAATATAGAGCAAAACGATGATGACGAATCCGTTGCAGATGTCGTGAGGCTCGTCTGCATGTTGTTGCTTGTCACACTTTTCATTACAGGAAGAGGGACAACATTGAGCTGGACATATGTTCAAATTTTGGAAGACATAAACAACATCATAAACTATAACTGGGCACAAGTGGTTGTAGATATATTGATCAAATCAATTCAACGGTACAATGGCCGACCTAAAGATGTATGCGGATGTGTCATGGCATTGCCGGTAAAAATGAACAAAAATCTTATACTTTTCTGAATTTCTTAATTCCTGTAGTTTTGTTCTGTAATTTCTAATTTCTCTCTGATCATTGTAGTACTAGCTTGGTGAACGGACAAATATCATTGAGCCAATTTCACCTCTTCCATACAACATTCCAAGAATACTCAAATGGAACGTTCCACTGCTCATACCAAAACTTGCAAAAACACAAAATCTAACAAAACTCAAAGGCTTAGAGGTACCGACTAAGATATTTCATGTCTTCGTTAATACAAATCATTTTATCTTACAAAATTTAGCAAGAGAATAGTACAGAAAGCATGTTCAAAGAATTTACACCTGTGCTTATTTGAACAAAAAATTTGCAAGTGCTTGATGGTGAGTTGGAACAAACCTTTACCGAGTTTCAAACTTACAGCAAATACAACAAGAATGCTGTAAAAAAAGGAGGAGAGGAAGCACAAGAAGAAGGAGGAGGAGCAGAAGGAGGAGGAGAAGAAGAAGATGGAGAAGGAGGAGGAGAAGAAGAAGAATCAGAAGATGGAAAAGAAGAACACATACCACAAGGACAACAAACAGCAGGACAAGACTTTAATGAAAAAGAAGCTGATATGGAAAGTGTGTTGCAAATAGCACACAAGCTTAACGAACAGTATGGAAAAGCAAATGAAGAAGAAGCAAATGAAACATTAGCAGTTCACAATACTGAGGTGCCATCCAGCAGAAATACTTCAACAGTTATGGTTTCTACAACACCAGACAGAACACTTGACACGACAAATGATGCCCTTGCTTCTAGTTTTCTGCTTTCCACGCCAACAATGCCAACATTTGAATCACTTCCGGACAGTAACACCCCTTGTTATCTGGACTCAGCATCAACACAGCAAAACACATGGGATGATATGGTGGGGGTACTAGGTTTGAGCGAAATTGAACTAAGTAGTTTCAGGGTGACTGATAACAAATTGGTTGAAAGCCAACATTGAAAACAAATGCAAAATAGCCGAGAGCAATGAAGCATTGGTAATTGTCAAGGAGAAGGAGAACAAAACATTGCAACCTGAAATTGAGCACCTTAAAGCTCAAATTGATAAGATTACTGAAGTGGTGAAGAAGAATGAAGAGGGCACTGAAGAGTTGATAAATCTGAAGCAGAAGGAGAATGAAAGGTTGCAAGCTGAAATCCAACACCTCAAATCTCAAATTGACCAGAGTGCTGAAGTGGCGAACAAGATTGAAAACACCAGTAAAGAGTTGATAAATGTCAAGGAGAAGGAGAATGAAAGGTTGCGAGGAGAAATCGAACAGCTTAAAGCTCAAATTGACCACATTACTGAAGTGTCGAAGAAGAATGAAGAGGTAAGACTTGAAAAGGAGAAGGAAAACATAGCAAATGAAAAACATTTGAATGACCAAATCCAAGCCTTGCTTCATCAAAGCGAAATAACAAAGGAGGCTCAGGAAGTAACTGAGATTTCAAAGAAGGAAAATGAGAGACTTCGAAATGAAATAAAAAAGATGCAAATTTGCATGCAACAACATATTGAAAAGGCGAAGGACAAGGAGAAGGGGAGTGAGAAAGTTCAGAAAGCTTTGAGGGACAATCTGCAGAGAACAATTGATGACAAGACGAATGTGGAGGAGTTATTTGCTGCAAAGGAGAAGAAAAGCACTGCCTTGATTCAGGAAACTTAAAGTTGACATCCAAAAAACACTTGATGAGAAGAACAATGTGAATCAGTCCCTGCATGTTAAAATGCAAGAGCTAGAGAAAGCAAATGCTAAAATCCTACAACTAGAGAAAGACAATGCTAAGGGTGTCAGAGATAGAGCAAAAGCAGAGCGGTTGTTTGTAGAGCAAATTAAAAACAATGAGGATAAAATTAAAAACCAACAGGCACTTCTTGAGAACATGGCAACCCCAAAAAGTAATGTACCAAGTCAAACACCATTCTTGGGGGATGATGATTTCAGTGCAGAAGATATGGCCGAAGTTCTGAGAATAGTCCACAACATTACTCAACAACATTGCGACAGCAGCGAGAAAGTCCTTGGCAAAGCAATTGAGGTAATTACCCAACGTTTAGAACTGACTCCACCAACACAGGTTATAAGGCTGAAGGCCAGGGATGACAGAAAACCAAACCGCGATGACAGATTCGTGTATCAAGATGTCAAAAGAGAAGGAAAGAAGAAAGCAAACCTGAACGTTGAATCATTTCAACCTTGGAATGAAACCCCTACACATGAGTTGATACACAGTGAGATGGAAAGTGATGACATCAAGCTGAAAGAAGAATTGGATGAAGAAGGAATGAACGAGCGAAAGGAAGTGCTTGAACTCATCCCTACAGAAGTGATAACGCGATTGGGAGAAATAACTTCGCATTCAGACACGTGAGATAGAGAAAACTGAACAACGTCATATCTTTATTGATTGAAGTCTTGCATTCTTAAAACTAGTTGTTTAACTTGCAGACATATAGTGTGGGGTAATGGCGATTTAGAGTATGTTGTGTATGGGATGTGGATGCAATCATTGCTAACAGTCAACTTGCAGCACAGGTAAAAAAAGAAAAATTGTTTAATACCCCTAGATTAATTAATTAATTGCATACAATTCTATATGAATCTTTTTGATGCTATGGATACTAATGTACATGTTGTGTTTACATTTTCAAAATCGGTGATAAATGCATTCAGAGTAATCCTGATGAGATATCAACGAGAAATTGGTAAAGAAAAGAGAACGACACCAACATTTTCGTTGGGACTGGGAACCCCTAGGTCGTACATTGTCAACAGCTATTTTTGGGTAAGAAAGAACAAACTTGGATTATGAATTTTATTATGAGTTTTATATGTTGTTGACGATTGAACATTGTTTGAACTTCTGTGAAAAATTCTACAATATGTCAAACAAAACAGGAACACGAGCACGAAGAGTTGAGAATCAAGATCCTCGACAAGGCGTTTGAAAGTGGTGTACCAGAGAGTCTTCTGTTCCCGATCAGCTTTGGTGAACACTGGACACTACTTGTCCTTGATATCATACAAAATCAATGGAGATTCTACAACTCCTGGCCGTATCAAAAGAAGACCAAGGATGACCACTTTGCGAACGCGAAAACAATGGTAAGATAAAGCACTACTCATGTACAATGTTGTAAGAGTTCTATTAGATGTTACTATGCACCCTAGATTATTGAATTGTAAATTGCAACTGGTCTTCCTTCCAGGTGGATTACGTTGCCAGCTATATTAATGACAGATCAAGTTCCATCCGTGTCCCAGAAAAAATTAAACTCACTGTTGAGAAAATAAAGAATTCACCAAAGCAAGGCAAAAGAAGGTAATGGTGCTAAAGTTTTGCAATTCCTTGATTTACACTATTCAAAAAACAATTAACCAAACAAGATGAATATATCTTTCTTCAGCCTCAATTGTGGTATTATTGTGTGCTACCTGATGGAAACAATGATGCTGACGACAGAGAAATTCAAAAGCTCAGTGCCATGGGCAGAATGCAACAAATTCAGAGCTCACATCGTCACTGAATTACTCAGTGATGTAGATCATACATTGACTGTTGAGCGGATTAGCGAACTTCAATCATAACGAAGTCATTATATCAGCACACATGGATGTTTTGGCAGAAGTTTTGATCTAGTTTATACTAATTCACAGGACCTTGTGTTGTTAATTTCCAAATATTCAATAGTTTGCAGCTTAATTTGAAAATGGTAAACAATTCGCAGTTGTTCTGTTGAGAATTTCGCACTTGTTATGCTGATAAATCTGCAGTTGGGGAAACTGTTATAATGAAATTGCAAGATGTAATGTACAGATTAGATGATTCATTTGATGAGATAAGACGCAATTACATTATGAAGCAGCAGAGTTCATTACAGTACAGTTCTTTTTCTTTAAAAACTTGCAGCTAAATTATTTGTTAGGTAACAAGAGGATTTGTTACATTAAACTTGTTTTTCCTTCAGAAATTCGCAGGGTTTGTTGAATCTACGAATTTGGTCATACGGTTTGCACAAAATGAATATAACACCCCCCAAAAAATTGCAATGCGAATTTCTAATGCAAATTTGTATAAAACTATTGTGCCTTTCTTCAAATCTGTATATTACAAAAAAAAATTGCATAGTTTGCAACCGTTATATGCAGAAATGGGCACCTCTTACATGGAGAAAAAAGGATTACTGTCTATTACATTATGTAGCTGCAGAGTTCTTTACACTACAGTTCTTTTTCTTTAAAAACTTGCAGGTGAATTATTTGTTAGGTAACAAGAGGATTTGTTACATTAAACATTTTTTTCCTTCAGAAATTCGCAGGGTTTGTTGAAACTGCGAATTTGGTCATACAGCTTGCACATTATGTAGCAGCAGAGTTCATTACACTACAGTTCTTTTTCTTTAAAAACTTGCAGGTGAATTATTTGTTAGGTAACAACAGGATTTGTTACATTAAATTTGTTTTTCCTTCAGAAATTCGCAGGGCTTGTAAAAACTGTGAATTTGGTCATACGGTTTGCACAAAATGAATATAACGCCCCCCAAAAAATGTGCCCAGTTAAGGAATTCCTCCTGCGAATTTCTAATGCGAATTTGTATAAAAATAGTTTGCAGCCATTTTATGCAGAAATGGCAACCTCTCACATGGAGAAAAAAGGATTACTGTCTCAATTCCAACACTGTTAATTTTGGGAAGATTACAATGATAACCCATTGCTTACAAAAAGAGCTACCAAAAGAGGGTACTGTCTCCATTCATTCATAACCCATTGCTTACAAAAAGAGGGTTAGTGTGTTTTTCCACTTCCTTTTGAAAAAAAAAAACCCTAATTATCATCTTGTCTCTTTCTCTTCTCTCCTCCTTGTGGTGGTGGTGGTGCTCCACCTTGTGGTGGTGGTGGTGCTCCACCTTGTGGTGGTGGTGGTGGTGGTGGTGGTGTTCCTTCTTCTTCCTGTTCCTGTTCCTGTTCCTTTCCTTCTACGTGTTGCTCGTCGTCCTCGTCGTCATCATCATCATCATCGTCGTTACTGTTCCCATACTCTTGTATGAACTGAGCATAATGCTCATCTTGGGCTGTCTGGATCTTGGCTCTCATTTCCTCTATCTCTTGTTGTTGTCGAATGGCAAGGGCCATGATTTCATCATTTGTGTATTGTCTTGACATGGAGATGATGGCACTGTTGGAGGCTCTGATACTCCTCATGTCTCTGCTCAAAGCATGGATGAGGTCGTATGGTTTTCCACCCATTTTTGCTAAATCTCAAATGGTAAAGTTGTTTTTTGTGATTTTTCAAGGGCTCGGGTTAGTGGGGTTTTATACTCACAGGCGTCTTTTGGTATGCACAAATACGAAACCGTATTTGATTAAAAAAAAGAAATAGAATGAAAGAAAGAAATGTTTTTTAGTTTTTTTTTTTTTGGGCACACGTGCTGGTTTGTCATTTGTGAGTTGTGTTCACTGAAGATGACAACTTAGAAAATTCCTGCGAATTTGTCTAGGTTAAAATGATTTCAGAACTATGAATTTGTGAAGATAACAGCTGCCAATTACTGAATATCTTGTAAATTGCAGCATAAATTAAAAATACAACAACAGAACTACATTTGAAAAATTAAGATTACAAAAGAGCAAATAGTAAAGATACAAACTGCTAAATTCAAACCATAACAAATTCGCAGACAGAAACCAAGGACAACAACAATACTTTATAGCCAAAATGAGTTTGTCTATTCAACAATTCGGCAACAAAAATACAACTTGAATATCTTGAGCATTCAGTTTGAGTGCTCCTGCTCCCCAATCTGATTACGAAGTTCAACCTACAGTTTCTTTAGGCGTTCGCTACGCCTGAGCTTTTATGGGGCATGTGGGCGTTTGGTTTTTGGGGCTTGTGCGGTATTCTTTTCTGGGGCTTGAGGTGTGTTGTTTTCTGGCGCTTGTGGGATTTCTTCTTCTTTCTCTGAATCCACCAACTCTGGATACGACCGGTGTTCCATTGCTTCGATCTATTGCTCGAACTCGTCGATTTGTTGATTTTGTTGAACAACTAGTGCCATTATAGTATCATTTGTCTCTCTAAATTTTGCGAGATTCTTCTTCAAGGTGTTTACTGGTATACTGTTAGACATTTTGACAAGATTCTTCTTCAACGAGTGATTTGTTTTATGGGTGTGTGTGAGACGAAAGGGCAGCTTGAAGTAAAATACAAGTACAATACAATTCATAGTATTTTGTATTCTTTTTTAGACACGTGTTGAATGGGTCCCCACTTACGAGAATGGCTTTAAAATAGAAAAACTGATGTGAGTTTTTACAAATCTGATGTGAATTTTTAGAAATCCCTTTTTTTTATACAAATCTGTACATTACTGAAAGCAGAAGTGTTTTTTTGTAGCAAAATTTCCTGCAAAATGAAACTAGAAAAACACAGGAACCCTCTTTTTATAGCTATTACTAAAAGCAAAAGTGTTTTTTTTCTCTTTTTTCATAGCATCATTTTGAAAGCAATGGAGACAGTATTCGAATTATCTACAAATTCACAAATTGACAGTATTCCAATGGAGACAGTAATCCTTTTTTCTTAGTAGAACTGGAAGTGTAAATTCTCCATTTGTTCATATCACAGCTGCAAACTATGCAATTTTTTGGTAATGTACAGATTTCAAAAAAAAGGCACAATACTTTTACACAAATTCGCAGGAGGAATTTCTTAACTGGGGACATTTTTTGGGGGGCGTTATGTTCATTTTGTGCACCATATCACCAAATTCGCAGTTCAACAAAACCCTGCGAATTTCTGAAGGAAAAACAAGTTTAATATAACTAATCCTCTTCTTACATAACAAATAATGCACCTGCAAATTTTTGAAAGAAAAACAACTGTAATGTAATGAAGTCTGCTATTATGATTTTTGTTCATTGCTTAGCGTTTGAAAATTGAGTCATTTGTGTTATATTCTTGACTCATATTCATCATTCATTATGGTTTTGTTTGTAAGAAGTTTCAATTCTGCAGAATTTACAGAAGAATATTCACACGAAGAATATCATACCAACAAGTTTTCATTCAATTTCATATACTGTAGAAGGAGGGTTCACAACAAAAGAAGAGAAATTCTAGGGTTTTCCGACGGGATTTGGGTTTGCAACCCCAAAAAAACCCTAATCCCCGCTACCATATATACATATATTTACAAAGACGCGAAAATCCAAGATCTATGTAAAGCGTATACAAAAAAAAAACCCTATTCTTCTACATTTTCAAACCGCAGGTGCACCATTCCCTCATCCTCCTCCCTGGTTGTTGTCGTTGTTGGCCGCGGCGTTGTTGTCGTTGAGGAAGACGACATCATCGTCGTTGTTGTCATTGAGGAAGATGACATCATCGTCGTTGTTGTCCTCCTCGAGGAACTCAATGTCATCGTCGTCGTCGTCACCAAACATCAACATCCCCTCCTGCCTGGCTTCTTCATCCTCCAAAAACTGTGCAAACATACGGTCTTGTGTGTCCTGGATTTGTTTGCGAAGTTCGTCTATCTGCTGCTGTTGTTGAATGATCATGGCCATCAAAGTGTCGTTGTTGTTTTGTATCTCGTTCACCGATTTCATCATCGCGTTGAGGGGAACTGTGATGTTAGACATCTTTTCAACTTCTTGATTGTTCTGAAAGAAGTGGTGGTGAAGTTTTCGGACTGGGTTGCTTTTATAGGGGATTGGAAGTTTAATAGTTTTATACAAATTCGCATGAGAAATTCGCAGGAGGGATGTCTTAACTGGGGACATTTTTTGGGGGGCGTTTTGTTCATTTGTGAACACCATATCGCCAAATTCACAGTTCAACAAACCCCCTGCGAATTTGTGAAGGAAAAACAAGTTTAATATAACTAATCCTCTTTTTGAAAGAAAAATAACTGTAATGTAATGAAGTTTGTTGCTACATAATATAATCATCTCTTATCACATCAAATGAATCATCTAACTGCGCAAAATTAAACTTGCAAATTACAAACTAGACAGCAAACATTATTGAAGCTTGATTACCACAATAGTGTTTTTGGTAATGTACAGATTTCAAGAAAGGCACAACAGTTTTATACAAATTCACAAGAGAAATTCGCAGGAGGCATTTCTTAACTGGGGAAATATTTTGGGGGGCATCATGTTCATTTTGTGAACACCACATCACGAATTTTTGAAGAAAAAACAAGTTTAATGTAACTAATCCTCTTCTTACCTAACAAATAATTCACTTGCAAATTTTTGAAAGAAAAACAACTGTAATGTAATGGAGTCTGTTGTTACATAATATAATCATGTCTTATCACATCAAATGAATCATCTAACTGCCCAAAATTAAACTTGCAAATTACAAACTAGACAGCAAATATTATTAAAGATTCTTTCGATTTAGAAATCCATTACAAAGTATAAAAACAAAAACAGCTAGTAAAAGCATGTCCTTCATTAACAACTGAAAACCATTCATTTAACAACTGATAAAACCAGAATGTTAATCTAGCCTGTAAATCTGAATACTTACAAAACTGTCACATGGACATAGTCCTAAGGTTTGCTGCCATTGACATTCAAAATATCATCCTACCTTGAGATATCAACTTTCAAGTATATGGACTACAGGATTACAACACATAGTATCAACATAAGAAAGTCACAAAAAAAATTCAACACTGTCTTTGTTAATACGCAAACTCATTCATTATCATTCCCTAATTCCTTCATCAACTCTTCCATGATTTATGCCCGCATCTTCTTGCACACTTCCACTGAGACATAGTCTTCTACATATTCCTTCTTGACAAACTGCTTAATTATGTAGCAAATGACAATCCCCGAGTCCGAGCTGCATATATAGAGTCAAATAAATTTAGATATTGTTCTGTTGAAACTTTTTTTTATATAGTAGAATAAGATTTTACAACCTTGTAGGGTTTGTTGGACAGCCTGCTACTATCTGTACTGCTTTTCTGAAACTTCGCTCCCTGTGGCTCAAGAACAGTCGGGCATTGTTTTGCACATACCAATTCACAACTTTTCCCTGTTCATAAAAAACAAAAAAATGATAAAAAAATAAAATACTTCCCAGGAGGAACTACTATTAACAGTAGGAAATCAATTGTGTTTTTTTTTTTTTTTTACCAGCTCAATTACTTGCTTGAATTGGTCAGTATCTATATCTTCCACATGCATTGACCTCGATGGGTCATAGAAATACCAAGTTCCTTTATTAACATTCAACACAAGCAAACTCCACTTTTCATTGCAGTGTATTGGAAAATGAACATATCCATGGTGTAGCATTGCCTTCTTCAAACTGCTGTCAAATATTTCCTTCTTGACTTGTTCATTACCTTGCAATACTGCAGTCTTTTTTTTTTTTTGAGGACACAAAAAAGTTTTTAGTTATTAATCTTCAGAAACATATTGTAATTAGAAAAATCACTTGTGGAATATACAAATGATAAGAACTTACCACCCAATCGCTGCAGAAAATAAAAGATGCCATATAACCCAATTCTATAGTAAACTTAGAAGATACACTGGCAGCATACAAATCTATTGTCTGACAGTTCCAGGAGTTAGATTAATTTAATATTTAATATGTGAAATAGAAATAACAAGTAGGATAGAGTTTGCATCAGTTACCTCTTTTCCAATTGGTTCTCCTCCCAACAGTCTTCTTATTTCTACAGCAGAGATTGCTGCCTCATCATCACTATCAGAGGTTGAGCGACTACTACAAAAGAAAAATAAATTAATTTTATAATCATTAATAATCACATTTTATTCATTGATATTTAGTAATTATGATTTTTTATTTTTACCTAGCAGTATCTTCTGACAAAAACTTAGCCAATTTGTTCTTTGTTTGTTGCTTCAACATTCCACATATTTCAACACCCAGCTTTGGAGTGCTCTCAATTGTAGCGCTCTGAACCTTAATCTTTTTCGCTTCACGTTCCTGTGTCATTTCATCCAATTCTGCTTCAGGTTGGTTATCGAATACAGTACTCTGACTGATTTCTTTTCTTTTACGCTTTTGAAGTGCAAGCTTTGCTTGTGTACTTAGCTCATGCTGCTCAGATTCAATAACAAAATGCTCTTTTTGTTGTTCCTTGTCCAATTTCCAGGCCATTACTAAAGCTTGTGTTTGTTGTTCGAGTTCTGATTTCCACGGCACTAATAGAACACATAAGCTGTCCCCTTCTTTCTGTAAATTTTGCACTTTTTGCTTCAGCCCTTCAATTTCAACGTCCTTTTCCTGTGCCACCTCGTTTTCTAAACTCTGTAATTTCTGCTTGAGGAGATGAATTTCAACATCTTTTTGCTTCAGCAAATCTGCCTTTATACAATATTCCTTTTGTAGTTGCTCGTGCAATTTCGAGGCGACTAGTTGAGCTTGTGTGTCCTTTTCCAGTTCCGTTTTCCAAGCCACAAATGTAGTATGTATGGTGTCCCCTTCCTTCTCTAAAATTTGCACTTTTTGTTTCAGCGCTTCAATTTCAATATCCTTTTCGTCTAGCACTTCGTTTTCTAAATTTTGTAATTTCTGCTTGAGCACATGAATTTCACCATCTTTTTCTTTCACCAGAACTGTTTTTTGACACTCAATCCGAATAAGTTCTTCAGTTGACTCTTTGTTCAACTTCACAAGTTGCTCTATTCTGCCTTCCTTAACCAGATTGTCCTCTTTGAGTCTCTCACTTTCACTCCTCATTTTTTCCAAAGACTTTTCAAGATCATCATCATCATGATTGCTGTTACTTGGACCTGTTTCATCACGCTCCAGCGTTGCAGCATTTGAAAACTCTGTCTCATATTGATGGAGTGCAAATTCCATCTGACTTTTCTGTTGTTCGAGATTGGAAGACTCAAATGGATATTGACATATATCATCTTCCTCAAGTTGTTCAACCGCATCTCCTACATGCACTGGCCTTTGTTCTTGAGTTTCATGTTGCTCATCAGCCAAATCACCGCCTTGTCTTTCTGCATGTTGTGGTGTGTCATGATCTTCTCCTCCTGCCTGTCCTTCTTCTTCTTCTTCAACTTGTTCAATGGGTTCATGCTGTTCTCCATCTTGTCCAACTTCTACTTCATCTTCATCTTCATCTTCTCCTATCTCATCTCCTCCTTCAACTATGTTCAATTCTCTCATACGGTTTTCATAAAACACTACTTCATCAGGTGTTTCAACAAGTGCATTCTCATTCACCTAGCAAACAAAGATAACATGAACCAAGTTTTTGATACAGTACATATGTGAATTTGTTTTAACATAACATAAAATCAATGTGAACTTGTGTTTTCTGCACACATTTAGCAAGCAAAGTTTTAAAGAATAGTCCTGCAAAACTCTACATAACATTGATATAGCCATGCCAAATTTGTGGGCAAAATAGTACACATATCAATATTTTATAGTTCAAAATTGTACACACTACAACACACTTTAAAATGGGTGACATAATATGGCAACAAGTTTAAACTAACCACATTCATAGTTTTGTCCATTGTACCTTGTCATCTGGAATATCTTGCAAGTTCTCAATATGACGCAGGATCAACCTTGAGATGTCCCATTTCAGTAGCCTTGGAATTTGCACTCCATCATTAGGCTCCAGCAATGTTGTGTGTTCGCACAACCAATACTGAAAGAAAAATCAAATATCAAACTAGCTACATAATTATAAAAATGTCATTTTGTCTAGAACATAGTGCTCGACTTACCAACAACAGAATACCACATCCTTTGACATTCCATGCAACAATCGCACTGTGCTCGTTGAGAGATGTTATCAAAAGTTGCACGATGAGATCACACCAATCGTTTGTCTTCATTCTGTCCCAGTCCTCAAGAGCTCTTGTATGTTTCCATGCTAATGAGTTGCCACTGGTTGTCAGAAAAAGAGTTTGGCACAGGAACATGCATACCATGACACATACATCCTTCACATCGCTAGGATTATTACTATTGACCAAGTCGGCGATCTTGCTCTTCATAATAATTCTTGGACTCAAATTGTTGGTAAGGTGAAGTCGTTGGGCAATTTCTACATCGCTTGTGTGTACGTAGGCACCTGTAACTTTTTTTGTTCCACAACTTATTCCAAAAATTAACTTGACATCGTTTGCTCGAAGCTCAACCTCCTTTGAACCGATGCGGAACTTGTTGTTTCCAATGTATGCTCTGTTAATCTTTGCCAATGCAGTATCTACCTTTTTGCAATTGCGAACAGTCAATCGGTTTTCATTTAGCACCTTTATCATCATCCAAAAATGTGTTTCCTTCAATAGTTCCAGATGTACTTCTCTGAGCTTGCTTTTCGATGGTATATACTTTATACCAGCAAGTAAATTTGCTCTAAATGGTGACTGTGTTGCGTACCGATCGTTACGTCTTCGGGGTGGTACCTGTATGACTTCAACCTCTTCTTGTTCTTCTTCTGATGAAGATGGGATATTATCTTCCTCAAAAGATGATGAAACTTCTTGTGCTGATGACAGAAATTCAATTCCATGTGAAGATGATGTCTTTGATGATGGTGTCTTCGAAGTCGACATGTCTGCTGCTTTATCTGTTATTTCGCTTGATAAATTCGCAAACCCAAATTTTCAGACCGAAAAGTAAAAAGCAAACCGTAAGAATAGACAAAAATTACTTGAAACAATTGTCAAGACCGAAAGCGACAAGAAGTCAACAATTACTAGAAACCACTGCAAATTTATGACTTGAATTGAACGAGTAAATGAGTTGAAAAAGTAACAAACTAACTATCTCCATGAACAAATTCATATGCCCACGAAATAATGTACGGAAAACTTAGGGTTTCCAAATTCTTACGTTTCGTGGTCAATCACTCGATTCAATCGTAGATCACTGGTTGATGAGCAATACTCAATCACTGTTCTGGTGTGAAAGAAGATGAACTGCGTCGGAGAAAATGACTTGTGTATTTTGGACAGAAGAAGACGAGGTGTGAATTTTGCCCAGATCACTAGGCTCTGTTTGGAAAATAAAGTTGGACGAAAATAAAGTGAGATAGAAATGGGAGCAAAATTCCACTATTTTGCCCACAGGACAAGACTAGTGCTCCTTTTTTGGTGCTCCTTGTTTTCTGGAGTGAAAAATTATATTATTTTGGTTTATTTTTGGAGTGAATGTAAAATTATCATTATTTTCGATAATTTCTGGAGTGTATCTTCTCATGTGTTACCAAATTCGCAGTTGAACACAACCTGCGAATTTGTGCACAACAACAACTGCAAATTCAGCAGCGTTCTTTGTTTATTTATGGAGTGAAAAATTATTATTATTTTGGTTTATTTCTGGAGTGAATGTAAAATTATTATTATTTTCGATAATTTCTGGAGTGAATGTTCTCATGTGTTACCAAATTCGCAGTCGAACACAACCTGCGAATTTGTGCACAATCGTGTTTTTCATTAGTGTGGACGGTCGAGAAAACAGCCCACGCGGTTTGTTTGGAAAACGAGGCGAAGTAAGGGAAAAGGAAAATTTTAGAGTCGCCACCCGGAATCGTTTAGAAAAGCATGAGACTCTTTTTGTGCCGCTGAAAAAGGGTTTGATCTGCGAAAAATAGAGATTTGGGTTCGGGAGCCAGGTTACCCGCGGGGAAGGTTTTCTTTGAAAAATGCACCCCGCGTGCCCGGAATTTTCCGGTCTTTACTAAATGTTTGTGGGATTTTTCTGAAAGGATTTTATCAAAGACTTTTATTCACATAAACAGTTTATAAATGAAACGGGAAGAAATAATACAATAAAACAACAAATGAATCATATAATATACGAATTGATATTAATCGACATAAAATAATAAAATGAAGGGACTGAAGTGCATGAAGTAGAAGTGGGGAGAAAACTGTAATAAAAGGTTTATAAGATTTTCAGAAAACAGAGAGCTAGAAATCACAAAACAGAGCATCAAAATCACATTTTGCCACTGACACTGTGCGGTGTCTAAACATATACCGCACGGTACCTATGCTGAAACCGTGCGGTGCCACTATTGCATTATTTTCAAAAAAAGAAAAAAACTTCGTTTTCGAACCAGAGAAAGAAGATGATGTTTTCTTGATACGACAAAACGTGATTTCTCAACCAAAACCTTTTGAAAAGATTTATAATGTACCTTTCGGTTCAAATGTCGTAAAACGCATTGATCGTGTTCACGCCATTTTTCTTAAAGGCGAGAAATGACCCACGGGTCACTCTATTTGGTGAAATTCGAATTCACCGGGTTCGGAGGAGGTATGGAACCTCTCCTAAACCCAGCAAAAACTCCCCTCAGAAGAAACGAGCTTGAATCAAAATGTGTTTTATACCTCGGAGACAAACCGGTTGGGGATGAGGATGAAGGCTTTTGGCTTTCGAATTTGTAGAACGAAGTGAATATAGTAAGGTCTGTGGAGAGGCAAAGATTTCACAAGGTGATTTTTGAATTTGCGAGGTACGTATGTCGGGTAAGAGGTCTCTCTCTAAATTGGTCGACGAGGATGAGCATATATAGGCAAGGGGTTGCCGTACTCTTCCACACAATCATGATGAGCTACAGTAGGTGATAACGTATCACGCTACGATTCTGAGTTGCAGGAACGAACGCGGGAATCGCGGTGATGGGACAAAGGCACCGCACGGTGTGCCAAAGCGTACTGCACGGTGTGTATATGGGAGCCGTACGGTGTCAAGAGGTTTTTGGGCCGTACGGTTCTAAGGAAGAAGCCGTACGGTTCAGGTGTTTTGAGGTTTTGGCTTTTGTTCGACCCGTTTGACTCAAGGATTTGTTCCGAGGTATATTTCGTGTGTTCTTTTCATCATCGGGGATGCACAAGTTATCAAAATTGGGGTGTCTACAGTTTCCCCTCTTCGACGCGGCTTAGTCACCATTATGTTGGTGCAAGTCGTGTTGAAGATTCGGACATCCCAATTCGATTAACCGTGCGAAAAAATAATAAGATAGAAAATTTGGTCGAGCTCAGGGCTTCCTACATACCTCGTTTGTGAGGATCAAACCAATCGTAGTTCGGCGGGGCCGTCGTAAGAAGTTGACACCTCAGTTTTCAATGAGGGAAAAACAAACGATGTTTTTGCAAAGTGAGAGAAAATATTTCAGAGGCTTAGAAAGCCAGTAAAAATTATTTTGGGGACTCTGAAAGTCGTTAAAAAAATAATTCAAGGGGTTCGAAAACCGTTAAAAATAATTCTGGGGGTTCGGAAACCGTTAAGAGTAATTTCGGGGGTTCGAAAACCGTTAAAAATAATTTCGGGGGTTCGGAAACCGTTCAAATAACTTCAGAGGTTCAAAAACCGTTAAAAATAATTCTGGAGGTTCGGAAACCGTTAAAAGTAATTTCGGGGGTTTGAAAACCGTTAAAAATAATCCTGGGACTAAAGTCGTTAAAATAAATTTGGGAGGTTCGGAGAACCTGTTAAAAGTAATTTGGGGACTTTAGAAAGTCGCTAAAAATAATTCCCGAAGGTTTGAAAACCGTTAAAAAATGATTTCTCGGGGTTCGAAACCGTTAAAAATGTAGAGATCTGATGTGAATACCGCGGAGGATTTGAAAAATTGGTAATACAGTGAAAGATTTTATTTTGATAAAAGTTCTTAAAAAGATGTTTTGGATAAAGCAGTGGGCACTTATGAAAGTGTGAACCAAAGGAGGGGCCAAAGTGCAATTTTTGGAAAAGAGAAAAGGGGGATACCATACGGTGGAATCATGTAAACCGCACCGCGTGGATAGCGGTGTTGCACGGTGCCAAAGGAAATTTACCGAGCAAAGTAACCGTCGGCTCCCTGATTTCCCTCCTCGTGTTCAAATTGATCGATCGGTTTTTCTCCAAGGTACAAACCGAACATCCTTTGCCCAAAATCTTCTTTTTTTCTTCCAACATTCCGATCGAGAATCCACACTCTTCCGAAGCTTATGGCAAAATCCGGTAGTGATGGGGAACGAACGTCGTCGTCCGGCGAGGAGTGTTCATCGTCGGTTCAAAGAGAAGAGAGTACGACAACTCAATCGACTGTGGGTGGCCCATTACCGACTGAAATTGGTATGGCCACGGTGAGTTTCAGCGGTGTCGAGCACCGCACGACACAAAGTGGGGAAGATAGACCCCGTACGGCGTCCATTGGTGGTGACGAGCCATGCATGGCCGAAGCAGGCGGCGAGGGGCCTCTTACGGAGGTTTCAGGTAGTGATGTGACGACGTCGGTTGAAGCCCGTGGTTCGACCGGCAGTGGTTTTGATCTAGTGGTCTCGGATGGTGCTCTGGCGAGTAGTGGCGTGCATGATCAGACCATAGGTGGCAGCAGTGGTGCCATGCAGGGCGGTTCTGGACCGATGGAGGTTGACGTGCCGGGCACGGGTATACAGGTTTCTGAGATGGAGATGGATATTGAGGGTATACACGTCTTTGTTGAGCAGAGAGCCGCCGGGGAGGGTTGTGAGAGTGGTTTGCAGGAGAGTTTGGTACCCAGTGGCCTTTCGAGTGCTTCTTTAGTTGTGGAGGTGCCAGTGAGAGGCGAGGGGTCGTCGGTGACTATCCCAGTGATCAGGAGTGACCTAGGAGAGGAGGCGGTGGCAGTTGAGGAGGCTCAGACTTCGAGCAGTAGCGGCGAGGAAATGGAGGAGGTACACACTGAGGTGGTTGAACCCGCCATGATAGCTTCTCGGGTCTTCAGAGGTTTGGCTCAGTCACTGGGCATAGGGAGTGCTGTTGGTGGAGAGAGTTCTGACCCACCAGTTGTCCCTACTGCAGTTGGTTCTTCCCGGACTCCAGGTTTTGGCTTGGCTGACACGCTAGAGGGAGTGAGAGACGAGGACTTGGTGCGGATTCTTCGGGAGGATCCGACTTTTGCCGCTGTTCTGGGGGAGGAGAGAGTGCCGGAGCATGTTCAGGACGTGGTCCTGGAGGAGAGGCAGGGAGGAGTTGAGGCTGCAGGAGAGCCTTTGTCCTTGGTGGCAGAGGTGGAGATAGCCGAGAGCAGCAAGGCTCCGTTTACTCCAGAGACTTATGTGCCACGGGTGCACTTCTTTATACCACTGGGGTGTGACGTGTACTCGCCGGTATACCTGTTTTACTGTGAGACGACCTTGCGGAGGGACCCGGAGACCCACATCTCAGCACGTCCACTGGTATGTATTTCAGTTATTGCTTTTCGATCACTGTACTTGCTTTTCAATTCTGTATTTGCATGCTTCCATTGCTGTTGTGTGAGAGACTTGCATTTGCTTTTTGAATCAGCGACACACCTCCTTGCCTGTGTACGGAGGTTCGTCGGACTCCCTTGAGCGTTTTGAGAGCTTGCTAGGGGCAGTGAGGGAGCTAGTGGCGGGCACGGGCTTCCTGGAGTTTATCCGGCTTTTGACGCCGACGCGGGCGGACCGCAGGTTGCTGAGAGCTTTAGTTGAGCGTTGGTGGGACACCACCAACACGTTTCACTTGAGGTTTGCTGAGATGACCGTGACGCCATTGGACTTTTCGGCGATCACTGGTCTGAGAGTCAGCGGGTAGCCAATACCGTTTGACTCGGGGCTGTACAGGGACAGAGCGGCCATCAGGTACTTTCTGGGGAGAGAGGTTGGAGAGGGAGACCCATGGTGCGGTTCGACCACTTGCCGGTCATATGGGACCACGAACCAGAGTCGCCGACTGAGGCGGCTCAGATGGCTGGAGCTTACTTGTTGTACTTGTTTGGTGTGTCCCTGTTTCCGAACAGGCGGTGTGGGGTTCACCTGGGTTGGCTCCCGACACTAGCGGACTTGAGCAGGGTGTCCAGCTTGGACTTTGGAGGTGCTGCTTTGTGTACCCTTTACTGCTTCTTGGGTTTTGCTAGCCGCGGCGAGGGGACGAGCCTTGGCGGCTTCTGGAGGGTGGTTGAGGTAAAATTTTAGCTGTTTTCTTTTGCTTTCCAATACTTTGAATATTGCCATGTATATTGCTGCTTTTGTTTGCTGATAATGCCTTTAACCATGCAGGTGTGGGCTTATGAGGTGTTGCGGATGTATCCGCCGGCCAACAGACATGAAAATGAGGTGGTGATCCCCCGAGCGGTGAGGTGGGATCGAGGGCACCGGGGCACCGGTATACACGTGGGAAGGATAAACGACTTTCGCCGCTTCTTGGACCAAACTGACGGGAGTACGGTATGACATTTGCACTTGCTTTCAAGTTTTGAGCTTTCTGTTTTGTATTCAACTTTTTCTGATGAAGTTGAAATTCCTGGCAGGTGAGGTGGCATATCTGGGATGATGTCCCGGATGAGTACTTGCAGAGGAGCAGGGAGGTGACACGGGGACGAGTACTGCTGGAGTCCGCGTACGGTTGGCAGTGGTACCTGGGAGAGAGGGTGCCTCGTCAGTCCCTTAGGTTGGAGCACTTCAGGATACTAGGGCGTATCCCCCCTGGTGTACAGCGGACTGACGAGTACACACGGGCAGAGATAGAGAGGTACACTGTGCTGGACACCGAGCTTCCTTTCAGCAATTCCTCAGATTGGGAGGCCTTTCTTACTGAGGACCTGGCTAGCTTCCTAGACGTGGAGACACTTATAGCAGCCACCGAGACTGCCTTGCCAGTGTTGAGGAGAGAGATAGAGGTCCAGACCGCTGGAGGGATGATGGGAGTGGTGGACGTCCCTTCAGTTGCACTTCCGCACGACCTTACTTCTGTTCAGGTGACTTGTGAAAGAAAGAAAATACAATTTAGTTTGCATTTCTTTTAAAGCATTATTTGCAATACTTGTGTAACACTTTTCTCTTATTTTGCAGATCCCTGCCAGCTGGGCGTCAGAGTCCTATCAGCTGATCTTGGATCTTGAGGCTTTAGTGCGCCGGCTGATGATTGGTGATGTTCCTGTAGTCCGCCCCCGAGCTGAGCCGAGAGTGGTGATCTGAGAGGGCGGAGCTGGCAGAGGCAGAGGTGCCAGAGATGGTGGAGGAGCTCGCGGAGCTAGAGGTGGAGTCCGCGGTGGTGGCGGTGCTGAGAGAGGCAGTGGAGCCAGAGTCAGAGGTGGCGACAGAGGCCGAGGTGCCCGGGGGATTGACAGAGGTAGTGGCGCAGGCAGGGCTGCAGGAGGAGTGAGCAGAGGAGTTGGGCGTAGAGCTGGTCGTAGCCCTTCTCCTGGCAGAGGGACTTCTCAGGTAATCCTTTTGCCTTGTTACTTGTGCTTTTTGTGTTTGCATGCTTGCACGTCAGCTTTTGTATACTGACAAAATTTGCTTTATTTGCGCAGAGTACTTCTCCGCCTCCGAGGTCAGAGCTCAGGAGGGCGAGGCGTACTGGAGGTGGCCCTGTAGCTCCTCCGTCTGACAGAGAGCTTCGAGGCCGCCAGTCTTCAGCTAAGAGACCGGGAGAGAGTGTACCAGGAGGTCCAGCTCCGCCGTCATGTGGACGTTTAGGCAGGGACAGACAGACAGTAGTGAGGACGAGGATACGGGTCCTGCTGAGTCGGAAGAGTTTAGACCACGGGTCCATAAGCGGGCCCGTTCTTGAGTAGGTAGGTCAGGCCTGCGTTCCTGCTTTTGACTTTAGGGCGCCTGTTTGCCCATTTTTACATTTTATTTCCATGGATGCGGCCTGCGTGCCGCGGTAGTATTGATGATGATGTTGGGCCTGTTTTGCCCCTGGATATATGCACATTTTTATGATATGAATGGATGTTTGCACATGGTTTTATAGAAATTCGCATTTTCATTATGTAAAATGACTTGAATCTAAAAACCAAATCTAGCACTGAGAATGTGTGAGACACTGTGGGGAAATGTATGTATGGGAATTTTGAGACTGTGAGAGACCTGTGTGTCGACTCGATAGAATTTTGACACTTTTGGCTTTATGCGGGAAAACTGAAAAGAGAGTGAATTGAGCGGAATTTTAGAGTGTAAATGCCCCGAAACTTGATAATTTGGTTTGGTTAATTATGCACACCCCAGAAGAATGCCATAATGCTTGCAAGCCCATGTATTTGAGCAAATTTTGAAAAGTTGCAATCCGGTATGCTGGAACTTGGTTTTTGGCGGGCCCGGGCCTTCCAAATGAACAGAAACTTGATGAATCCCGGAAATGTGCTTGGCATATGCTTCCTGAGTCCGAAAATGCACGATACGTCCTTGCTCGCAATGAATATCCCCGAGAACTTGTAGAAAAAGTAGCGAAATTTTGCCCGAATCTCCGTATTCGGGGCTTTTGGCGTGTCCGTCTATCGAGACGCCCTTGAAAAATGCCGAACAATTCCTCCACTAAGTCTTGGATATTTATTTGGAGTTGTATGTGCAAGAAAAGTGGCCAAAAGTAGCCTGGAAGAGGTCCCGGAGGGCCAAAGTTGGAATTTTTGGCCAAGAATGGCCATTGACACCGTGCGGTGTTGAAACAGGTGCCGCACGGTGCCTTTATTGATGCCGCACGGTGCTGCTGCTCAGTTGGGCCACTTCTGACACTGTTTGCTTGCAGACTGACTTGTGTTTTGACTTCCCCATGCATGTTTCCACGTCCAAGAGCCTTGAAGGGCTGAATTTAATCTATTTTGAGAAAACTCACAAATTTTGCTTGACCATCGCGCTTCCTGATGCGGCACGCTTCCCGAGGCGCGCATTTTTTGAGTTTTTTGAACTTTTCTCGCTAGAATGGCTATAAGTAGCCTTGCTTCCATGGTATTTTTACCTCGAAAATCATTCTCCATACCTCTTTCCATATTTTCTCAATGGCTGTCAGTATCTCAGCTTTGGTCCGTCCTTGGCTTGACGAACTTGATGGCTTGGGCTGGCTGAACTTTCGTGACCACAGGTTGGCGTCAATGCGCTACATTCGGATGTAACTATACGTCCTGAGTTGCTCCATGCTGTTGTCCGCTTCTGGGATCTAGAAGTGCATGTGTTCCGTTTCGGCTTGCAAGAGCTATGCCCCACGATGGAAGATTTCCACGCGTACCTTGGAGGTTTCGATCTGGAGATACCTGTCATTCCTCTTCAGGGAGTGAGCTATGTTGATGTGCTGTCCTCAAAGCTGGGTTTGAGCAAAAATGCGGCAAAGTCTATGATCCAGGGAGGTGTGCTGAACATCCCGCGCTTGATCAACCAGTTCTGTCCTGAAAGTTTTGCTTTGTGTCTTGTGATCCTAGCGGCATTCTTGTTTGTTCGTTCAGATCATCAGGCAAGTGCTGCATTGGTGGGAGTGGCCAGGCAGATTGAGGAGCGTAAGGATGTAGCTCCAATGGTTTTGGCTGAAACTTTGATGGGCTTGGATGGAGTCCATGCTGGGCGGACCAATGTTTTTGAAGGAAGTGCTTTGCTCCTACATGTAGGTTTCTCACTCAGCTCTCCTTTTTCTGGTTTTGCGCTCGTTCTCATTTTACCTCAACGCTCGGGTTTAGGTTTTCTATGGTTTCTTACTTGTCTTTTCTCTCATGTAGATTTGGCTGTGTGACAAGGCTGCTCTTCTGGAGGCAGTGCCGCGAAACAGGGTGCATGAAACACAGGGTTTCGTTCAAAGGGATTACCGGGAGTTCCACAGGAGTGTTCTGGGTTGGGTTCAGGTGCTTTCTCAGCTGAAAGAGGGAACCATTTCCTGGCGCTTGAACTGGCTAACTCATCCTACCATGACAATGAGCAACATGGGACGTCATCGAGTAGTGCTGGCAGGTCTGACTTGTTGGACCTTTTACATTCCGTATCGCATTCTCCGACAGCTCGGTGTCAGTCAAACAATACCATCTGCCTATCCTGAAGACTTTGTTGCGCCAAACTTTAACCATGCAGCAATCCAGGCCTATCAGTGTGCTTGGAGAGAGCGTGCAACTGTTCCCAGAGATCAGTATTCCAGCATTGTGCTTCCGGGGCGTTACAAAAGATGGTTGACACAAGAGATTGCAGCAAGAGAGAATGGGAATCAAATGTGACTTTTGCTTTAGTCTTAATGTACCCGAAATAAATTGCTAACCCATGACATGTTTTCATGTGGGTCGAAGCTTTGCTTTTTGTCGTGTTTGAAAGATTCATGCTTAGCCATGTAATCGAAGAAATTAGTTTGAATAAAATTGGATTATGAAAATTTTCTGCTTGGATTCTCATTGGTTGTGATTGTAAGCGCGAATGACGGCTGTGAATCAACTCAAGAGATGTTTCAAAAGATTGTGACCGATCCTCAATGTGAGGATGCCTACGTATCCTTTAAGAAAGGAATCAGGTCAGGCCGTAGTTCATGCCTGAAATTGTTGGTTAGGGTTCGCTCGAGTATTTTCCCTCTCCTTTTATGCTCTAAATTTTGCCTAGTACCGCCCTTTCGGTTTTTCGGTCTAGCGAGCTTTCAATTGATGTTGTCTTGAATTTTGCCTAAGCCGCCCAATGTGGGTTTTCGATTTAGCAGACTCGCTCTAATTTTTGCCTAGCACTGCCCGCCCTTGCGGTTTTCAGTCCAGCGAGCTTCTCTCAGGGGTAGTATTTCTTGAGCTGATCCATGTTGACCAATGTAGAGAATTCGTTACCGTCAAGATCAATGAGTTGAGTTGCTCTTCCAGACAGAATTTTCTTGATGATGTACGGCCCTGCCCATTTTGGCCGAAATTTCCCATGCGGATCGAAAACTGGAGCCCGGATCTCCTTCAGAACCATGTCTCCTTCCTACAAATTCCTGGATTTGACTTTCTTGTTGAAAGCACGTGCAATTCGGCGCTGATACCCCTGAATGTGATACAAGGCTCTGAGCCTCCTTTCGTCGAACAACATGAGTTCTTCAAACCTTGCGCTTTGCCAATCAGCTTCTTCGATGTCTGACTCTATCATGACCCGCAGAGATGGTACTTCAAGCTCGATAGGGGGAACAACTTCCATACCGTAAACCAAAGAATAGGGTGTTGCCCTTGTCGGAGTACGGATAGATGTCCGGTACCCCCAAAGTGCTAACGACAGCTGCTCGTGCCAGTTCTTCGCAAACTGAATTGTTCTTTCCAGTATTGACTTGATGGTTTTGTTGGCAGCTTCCACAGCTCCGTTGGTTTGCGGCCGGTAGACGGTCGACCTGTGGGCCTGAATCCCGAAATCTTCGAGAACTTCCGCAGCTCTTCCCTTGAAGTGAACACCATTGTCAGACACAAATGCGTGAGGCACGCCATACCGGTAGATGATGTTTTGCTTGATGAAATGAGCGACTTGAATTGCTGTAAGGGTTGTGTATGAGGCGGCCTCAACCCACTTGGTGAAGTAGTCGATGGCGACTAGAATGAACTTGTTCCCGTTTGAAGCAGTCGGGGTAATCTTACCGATGACATCGATGCCCCAGGTTGAGAAAGGCCAGGGTGAAGTCAAGGAATGCAGCTCCGATGGCGGTATGTGCATGAGATTGGCATGAATCTGACATTTGTGGCATCTTCGCACATATTCGATGCACTCTGTTTCCATTGTAGACCAGTAGTACCCTTGTCGCAAGACTTTCTTGGCAAGCATTGCCCCGTTCATGTGAGGGCCACAGACTCCGTCGTGGATTTCTTCCATAATTCTGGTTGCTTCTTCGCCGTTTACACAGAGCTTATGCATTCTGCAGTGGGATCTTCGGTACAGTCTGCCCCCGCAGATAATGTAATGAGATGCTAGCTTTCGGAGAGCTATCCGGTCCTTCTTGTTAGTTTCAGCCGGGTATTCCCCTTTTTCAACGAAGTTCCAGATATCGTGGTACCAAGGAAGACCATCGTCAGGCTCATCAATAGCCATGACGTGTTCGTAAACGGGCTTGTCCCTTTGCTCAATCATGATTGGTCGGAGTTTGACTC
>JAXBDA010003234.1:0-36031 GCA_036023075.1 Gaultheria prostrata | reverse complement strand
CGTAAAAGAAAATAACAATAAAAGATTTAATAAACAAGTTTAAAGAAATACTATAAAGGGACTAAAATTAGATAGAAAGATTTTAAATAAAAAATTAGAGAGGTGAAAACAATTTGAAAAGGTTTATATATTAAAAGTTGTAGAACTTTGAATTGAAAAGGAAGTTGGTGTGGTGGATGGGTCGCGTGTTGCTACAAGGGAGGTCGCTGGTTCGATTCCCAATGGAAGCGGAAGTGCTGGGTAATGAATAAATGTTTTTTTCATTTCAGGGGTTTTAGGCGAGGAAAAATTTCCTCGCCAATTGTTCCGCATAGGCGAGGAAAAACAAATTTCGTCGCCAGTTGTTCCGAATAGGCGAGGAACAATTTCCTCGCCAAATGTTCTGAATAGGCGAGGAAAACATCATTTCGTCGGCAATTGGTCAGAATAGGCGAGGAAATATATTTTTCCTCGCTAAGATTCCTTCTGCGACGACCATTAGTCGAGGAAAACGGGCGACGAATTTTTTCCTCGCCAATTCGTTTGGCGAGGAAATTTGATGTCTTAGAGACGAAACTGATTTGTCACGATACGTGAATTTTGTTGTAGTGATTTACGGTATTCTACAAGAATTTATAAAGTGGTTTAGACAAATACGGGAAAGGGGGCAAGGAAAAATAAATAAAATTAATAATGCATGAGGCTAGTTTAAAGGAAAGAATAGTTACCGAAAATGATAAAATAGGCAAAGGCTGAACTTCTTGGATCAACGATTTTTCTATTTGTTTGTGTGTAGCATTGGGAGGAATTTCGGTCAACAAGCTTCATTCCGTGAGCAGAAATTCAATCATATTGAGAAATTTGGTCAAAACGCTTCGTCCTCTAAGCAAAAGTTCATAGTTTGTTTGTGTAGCCTCCACAGTTGAGATTATATCTCCTCAATCCCTTGCATTTTTGGATTGAGCACCACCAATCTGTGGTGTATCAAATATCACTGTGTGTCTGTGTGGTTCCGAATTCTTCAGCAATGATGAAGGCGGCAACGACGGTGTCCATGTTGGGTTTTTCAACACCACTTCCATGACCATGAGGGAAGATGTTTTTCACAACCGGGGCTTCTTTTCGATGACTTTTATTTTTTGTTTGTGGCTTCAGATCTAGATCATGTTTTCTTTTTTTGTTATTGCAATTTATTTAGTATTTAATGAAGGTCGTGGTTCTTGCTCTTCCACCCCAAAAAAAGTGAGCATAGGGATTTTATGTTTTCAAAAGGACAGGATAGGAATTCATTTTCTAGATTTCCAAATCTATGTACAATTACTTGTCTGAAACATAAATCATTGCCAATAACAATCCCTTTGATTCTAACAAGAAGGCAAGTACATATTACTCCATATTAAAACTAATTACTATTTTCATTATTGGGGAGAGAGAATATTTCTTTATCCAGTTTTTACCATACGACAGATCATTAAAAGAAACAGAGAAAAAATTGTACTAGTGAGCAAAACTACAATTGATTTTCAACTCTCTCTCTCTCTTTGCTATACGATTTGCAAGCAAATTATATCAATTTTTCTAATTAGATGGACGATCTAATTGGTGCAATAACATTATCAACAACAAAACCCCAAGGGTTAGCAAAATGATCTTGCCTTAAAACTTAGGAGTTTGTTCTCACCTAAGGTTTTAGGTTTGGTTCTCCTTGCCCGGCCAGGACCAACCTTGAGATTCTCGGGGCCTAAGACATACTTGTGAAGGGAAAAAATTATTTTTATTGAAGAGGGAGAAGAGAGGCCTCAAGACTTGAACCGTGTACATAATAGATAGCGAAACTAATTAGCTTTTTCACTGGGCTAGCTAGCTCATTTTATTTTACAAGTGCTATATAAAAATATAATATTACATATCTTGCTAGGGCCCTAATTTTGGTCTGAAATTCGGGGGCTTAAGTCGCTCGCTTCGTGTGGCTTAGCTCAAAGCAAAGGCCGGCCCTGTCCTTGCCAGCAAACTCTTGCGGCCACTGGGGGTTATGTCTGATCGTTACCTCTAGGGCACCGGAATTAGTTGAGATGAGCGCAAACTAACCCAGACATCCGGTTACAAAAAAAAAATTACCAACAACAATGTGACCTGGTAACGATCACTACCAACTCGAAACACTGAGAGATTACATCCGTGCGTTGCACTATGTGTTAGAGACGACTGGGTTTCCCATTTGATTTTATGGGAATCTCATAAAATCAAATGGGTGATTTTAGCAAATGACCCATTCGTTGACTCACACGATTGCCGGCTAGGGATGGCAATATCCCCATATCCAAAAAATTCCCCAATAGTAGCGGGTATGGTGGGTTTAAAAAATACCTGCTCGGATATGGAGCGGGTATGGTTTTGTTATCTCCACCCCCGAATCTCCATACCTGGTTACATGTACTATATAAATTATACTCCCCCCGTCCCATTTTGTTTGCTCACTACGATTATGCATGTATTTTTTGAACTCTTGTAGTTTTCAGGCTATAATGTATTTTATATGCAATATGGATCTTATTTTATAGATCTCAATTAGTTCTATTAGACAAAATTTAAAAAAAAATTAAAAATATTAAAAATAAAAAGATATAAACGTTTGAAAATGGCACGGATATTCGTAGTGAGCAAACAAAATGGGACAGAGGAAGTACATATGCATATAAGTCAAAAAGAATCTTGAGTATTATTTACTTATAGAAGTAATTATTTGTAGAGCAAATCATGTCAACTACTACCTATTAGGGCTGAGCAAGGACCCGTTCAACCCGCCCAACCCGATCCGACCCGAAGGGTTTCGGGCAGATTTCAAATAAATAGTCGGTCGGATACGGGTTGGATTTACACTGAAGTTCGGGTTTCGGGTCGGGTGAAATCAGTTTAAATCAATTCAAATCCGACCTGACCCGACCATATTAAAAACACATGCTGATCCTTACCTTACACGTGTAAACATCCTTACCACTCAACCCAACCCTAATCTCTTTCTCCTCATTTCCCAGCGCCACTCTACCTCTCTTTCCCTCTCTGGTCTCTCTCTCTCTGGTCTCTCTCTCTCTCTCTCTCTAAGTCTAAGATGTGAGGCTCCTTCACCGATCGTGCACCACCGCGACACCATCCAGACTTCAAGATGACGACGACCATGATTGCAACCACGAGACGCGACCGTCCAGTCCGTCGATTGGTGTAAGTCGATTCATAATGACTTAATGTGTATTTTTTTTGCTAGATCTGGGTTAAAGACTTGAAGTCATGTATGTGCATTGGGTTTGAAGATTGAAACGTGTAAATCTGTTGGATAGTGTAAAATTTTATCTCTTTCTCTTTTGTTGCTGTTAATTAGAGAAACTCTGTCTGGGTTCTTCTTCATGTTTGCTCTCTCTCTCTCTCTCTCTCTCTCTCTCTCGTCTCTGCTTTTTTTTTTCTGTTCGAAATGAGTAAACCTGAAACCCGACCGAAACCCGCCCGAAACCCGATAGACCCGAGTTATTCGGTTTCATAGAGTACTCGGTTCGGTTTTGGGTGGGGTTTTTCTCCACCCGACGTGGTCGGGTCGGATGGCGGGTTGAGGTCAAACCCGACCCGAACCGACCCGTGCTCACCCCTACTACCTATTATAAATTATAAGGAATTGCTCTAAGGTCCATTATAGCACTTTGTAACATGTCTAGTCCACCTCATATTTCTATAACACCTCTAATCCATTTTTTTTGTCTTTTCTAAGGTGTAAGATCCACTCTCCATTTTTAATAGACAAATATAGCCTCATATTAAATTTACTACATAATATACTATCGCCGGAAAGTCCCTACTACCGGAAAAGTTCACTGGAAAAAGCCGCCGCCGCCGGAAAAGTCGCAGGAAAATTTTTCGGCGCAGATAACCATATCTAGAATCAAAAGAGGTGGTTATCTGAACTCACAAGATGTAGTTATCTATACTATTATCCTTTTTTTAAAGTCTATTTGGGATCAGATGTGGTTATCTGGAGTCACAAGATGTGGTTATCTGAACTATATTTTTAAAAAAAAAAACCTATTTAGGATCAAATTAACACTTTTTTCCTATAACACATTTTTTTCTACAAATGTCAAATGGAGTTACTGTGTTTAAATTTTTCCTCTTTACTTTTTCTTCCCTGTTGCCACTGACTTTGTCCCCCACTTTTTCTTTCTTTTTTCTAGTAATACTTTTTCTCTTCCTTTTCTTCTTCTCTCGTGGGAAACATCACCACATGGGCAAAATTCAACAGTACTTCAAAAGGATCAGAAGTCAGAACCCCATTAAATAAGCTTTGAACCAATAACTCACATTCTCTCTCTAAAACCCCTTGAAATCACAGCCTTGTTAAGCATCGGAGATGAAACATCGAGCGGGCTATCAAAGCTTCTAAAGACGGAGAAGACGTCAGAAGGCGAGGTTCACCAACGATCCATATACCTCGTTGTCTCCGATCTACCAGTCATCGTTGAACAAGCGCAGCTCAATGATCCGTACAATTCCTTTGATCTTCTAGTCGTTGACGTCAGAAGGCGAGGTTCATCACCATCAACGGTAGCGATGAGATGATTGTCGTCGTTGGACGAGCGCCTTTGCTGGCGCCGCTAGGGACTCGGATCCCGGCGACCTTCGCCGCAGCTCGCATGTCTCTGATCTTCTGGTGATCGCGCTGATCGCCAGATTTTGTGTGGCGATCTGAGGGAGCTCGACGGCGTCTGTGGTTCATCGGCCATGGATAAGGAGGTGAAGGGGGGAGAGAGAGAGACCCCAGCTTCATTTGTAAGCTAAGGGTATTTTTGTTCTTTTCACCCATGGATGGACTGGAAGTATTTTCAAAACAGTTGTGTGGACTGCGGGTGTTACAAAATAGGTATACTAGACCTTGCTCTAACTGACCCTATAAATTACATAATATACTAAGAATATCATTACAAATTCTAGTTCCTAAAATGACATTCCTGCTATATTTTGTTCTTTCATTTTAATTTGTTAAATTTATTGGTTTGTCGCTTTATGAAACTTAGGAAATTAATGTTTGCTTGGATTGGTTTTTTATTATACTATTGTTATTTTTTCTACATTAGTGGTTAGAATAAGATAATTTAAAGTTTTTTACTTTATATTTTTGTTGGTTTGAATTACCGAACTTGCACTTTGGTTTCATTATTGACTTCTTATATATTTTGGTTTGGATATGGGTATATTTGGGGAAACCCCGATATCCAACGGGATGTGGGTTTGGTGCATTATCTAATATACCCAGTGGGGATTGGAGCGGAGATGGTAAAAGACTCCTCAATTGGGGATAAGAGATAGAATAGGATCCCTCGATCTATACCCTACCCATTGTCATCCCTATTGCCAGCCTTGTTTCGGTGTGCGTTGCAGTATGTGTTAGAGACCATTTAAACTCATGTCTATATAAAATAAGTAGGTTCTCTATTGGCTGGTCACATACACCAAAACTTCTACAACATCACTACAACACGCTGTCACATAAGCAGGTTGGACCCGCCCCCTTAATCCCAACATTTTTTTTTGTATGAAATTTTCAGAAAATAGATCGGGGCTCCCTTCCCCCTTCAACCTCCCCGGAATCATTAAAGCGCTCTCTCTCTCTCTCTCAAACACACACATCAATGGCGCTTCGAAGAGCACTATCCAAATGTCTCTTCACCAAATACAGAGACTCACCTCCACTCTAAACCCTCGACCACTCCCCTAATTCCCCAAAAATGCGGTCAAAATAAACTTCCACCTCGAGTTCTTAACCTCACTGGGCTCCTCCCCCGACACCGGCTTCTTCCGCCGCTTCCTGCAGCGCCGCCGCATAAACCAATTAACGACTCCACCGGTCTTCCTCTCCATCCCTATTCGAGAAAAACTAAAGGAGACTTTAAAATCTACCATGTCGCTGGAGCCAGAGATCGGCTCCGCTAGACGGACTGAGTCCTCCGGTGGTGGAAAACACGACGTCGGGTTTGTTTCAAGCAAAAGTGTCGGTGAAGGATGTGAAGAGGGTTATGAACGGATGTTAGGTGGGCGGGTCCCACCTTTTGACGTGGCACGCCGCATCAGCGTATTGTAGTGATGTTGTAGAAGTTTGTTGTACGTGTATTATTTTTGGGTTGTTTAATAAAAAATAAAAATGATAAAAATCTAGTGTTGGCGGGTCTCTATAATTTTGGATAAATGTTTTATTTTAGTATGATAGGATTTTTTTGGTGGCGACCGCCACCTATTGTTCTCATTTAGTGCCCTCTTCAATTTTTGCCACGACGATTGGCGTAGAATTCATTATTAGCTTTCTCTCTCCCATATTGGGATTATATCCTAATCCAACCAACGACCGCCAATTTATCTAATTACCTACATAGGTCCTCTCGGATTCCAAATCCTAGCTCCGCTACTAAAGCAGGGTCATAATGGTAAATGGTTGATGCTGAAGTTGATTCACCCAAATCGAGCAGGGTCATATTGGTTCTACTCACGTGTTATTAGTTGATGAAATCCTATAAGTACTTGGTGATAATTCTATTATTCTCCCTTCCCTTTCTTTTTCATTTTCATTTTCATTTTCAGTCTTTCTGGCGGATTCCCTACCCTTCTAGAAACAGAATGTGCGATATATCATTGGCGAATCAAAATTTTGGTCAGGTTCTTCAGTACTTCAGTTTTATTATGTTTCTGATAAAATAAGAATCGAATCGATGGTATATTTAGTTCAATTATTGCTTTTAGGTTTAGAAACCATGGTTAGAACTGATCGGACCTTCTTTTTTTATCAGAAGAAATATTCATTTTAGTAAAACGCCTTTCAGTATGTAAAAAAGTTCTTGAGGCATAACAAAGATTTCATTACAAAATACAGGAATGAACCACTATCAAAATCTAAGATACGAGCGCACCCACTGATAGGCATACAAGCTCTATGACGGGTACTATTAAAAGCAGACCAACACGAGGTGCCGGTATAGAGTTCGTCCGAGATTTAGTAATAGAGCATCCCTAAGGCTAAGGAGTACCCAGCTCAAATTATGCACAGATAACCTAAATGAAATCATTGTCCAAGGATCAGTCTTTCGAAAGCCAATGCTGGCGAGGCACAAGAAACCAGTGCGCCAGCAAGGGTTTTAACGAAACCCTCGCATGCACGAATAAGGACGCCACTCCTGTGCACAGAGTCGGCCCTGAGCTAAAGCGAGCGTTGCAACCGATTTAGGCCCCAAAAAAAGTACGAATTTCAAGGGCCACTATTTTAATACCCTAGATTGAAGTGCTCAAACATTTGAAATGGATGGAAAATTATTTTTCAAATAAATGGATTGCTTATAGAGTATAAAAACGAAGTTTTTCAAAGTTAAATGTGATTAAGTCTTACATTCGGTCAACTATATCACAAGAATGGTTGAATGGACTCTCCATTACATCTATTGAACTTGATATGGTGGATAATGTTGATTGTTTGGACATAATTGATACTTTTGCTGCTAAAACGGCAAGAATAATGATATTTAGATGATGCTCTTACAATCTTATAAGGTTCGGGTTTTTTTGTTAATTTAAGATTATTTAGGTGACGAGTTTGAAATCTTGGAATGTTTAGTTTTCGCTTTTAATTTTAAAAAAAAGGGGCCTTAAAAATATACCTACTTACATTTTGTTCATTATGATTTTGAAAAAGGTCCCCTTTTGATTTTCGCTTTAAGTCTCCAAAAAGTCAAGGTCGGCTCTGCCTGTGCAAGCTCACATTTTTCAATTGACATGCGATTAAGTCCATGAATCTTCGAAGTAGTCTGAGAAAGATTTGGCTCAAATCATCAAGTCCATGAAACTTCGAAATAGTGTAAAAAAGAAGTGGTTCGGTACCTGTTCTAGTGGTTAGAATCATTGTTACGGGTTACAGCCCGTGGTCGACACAAAATTTGTAATTACCAAGGGGCCCAAGCCAAATGTATTTTTATAGTGATAATTAACAAAAATATGTTTTTCTAAATAAGGTACTAATTGATAAATAGATGTCCAAGGAAGAGACAAGATTGAGTGTGTATGTGCATATATATGTCATTTAAATTTATATACACGACCTAAAAATGATTGATTATTAACTTGAAATATTAAGGGCCTTTTCCACATATATAGAAATTTTAAGAAAAATTTTTCTGTCAAAGAACATCTACGGGCCAATTCCATAGAATTTTTCTAAATTAACTTAAAAAACTAATTTATCATACACGAATAATTAGGAGTTGGGCAGGGCAACCACAGATTGCAAAGGATCCAGTGAAATATTCCAAATTCACAACTCCTATACTCAAAAAACACAGGAAAACAAGGTAATTGTAGTGAGTCGAAATAATTAGGCCCAATGCAACTTAGCTCCATCCGAATAAATAAGTTTTTATAGGCCCATTCATCACTCGCGGCCCGCGTTCCGGAATGTTACACGAGGCTGCCCGACTGGTATCATCTCAGCCTATCCGGACTTTGCATTTGGATCACGATCAAACAGCAGAAGGTCACCCAGAGCGAGTGAACAAAGATACTCCACTCGGCGCAGGAGCGTCAATCCCCGACGAGCTGTACCGAACAACTACGGCAAAACATCCAGGAATCGTATGGGGTGGACACGTCTCAGGACATGTGTCTCGGCAGTACATCCTACCTTTAGGTTGGGATCATCCGTAGTACGGTCTGGCCACGTGGCTCCTCAATTCACTATACACGTGTCCCCGAGATCAGTCCGACCAATATATAATGCATGCCGACCATCGTGTGTGGTGCTCAATCAGGAGGTGGTGGTCGGCGACATCATCCCGTCACGACCGTTGCACTCGAGATCCAACCCCTCAACCAAAAGGCAATCCTATAAATACTATAGTGATAAACCCTAGCCATTTTCTTCCTCCTAAAAGTTCTATCTTTCCATTCTCAATGATTGACTTAGCCATCGGAGTGTCTACTGGTCAATTTCGACCAGTTGGGCACTAACGTGGTTCTTTAATTTGTAGAGTCAGAGGAAGGAGGGCTAGCCAAAGTCAAAGTTTCACCGGAAAAGTCAAAGACAAGGAGAGGAAAGTTGGACACAACCCCACACTCCTCAATCTCTTTATTTTCATTTTTTTTGACAAGTAGCATATACCTCAATCTCATGATTCTCAGCTGGCAAATTCCCCACATCTCCTACTGTAGTGAATTTCTAATATCTCCCACCAGCCCAACTCTGAATCGGTAACTCCTCCAAGAACATGTTTTCTTATCTTTTCTAAATTACACTGCAAATACAGTTCTACAAGAAATAAAGATGTCAAATGATCAAAGATATGTCGATCAAAACCCCTTTTTTATTATGTTAGCACAGTGTAATTAAAACTCGATGCAGTCTCAGAATCACTTGAATTTTAGTGCAAAAATTTCCATTCATTTTGGAAGTACTTGAGAAAAAACCCAAGTAAGATCGTTCTAGTTTGGATTGACATAGTATGCAGTGCAGTCACGAGAACTGCATTTTACAAAGATGGAGTTCTCAATTTTCCACACTAACATTCGACAAGCACGAAACAAGTATGTTATAAGACAGACAGAAACGTAATCAAATTCGAACCAACTTTCCCTGAACAAGTCCCAGCACAAAGCATAACTGTATGACCGCTCAAGAACAAAGCCCAAGTAGGTAGATGCACCCATGCACAAACTAAAAAGGTTTCTCATTCTTCAGCAGCACTAGCAGCACTTAGATCCACACTCAAGTCAACAGCCTGCAGACAAATAGATGCTACTTTTTTAACTCTTGAGCCTTCAAGAAAAAGGAAAAAGTAAAAGAGATGAACAGACCACGACTCTCCACGAGCAATATCGACGGAAGAAACAATAATATGTTTTACACCTCGGATACCGTCTTGAACATAGAATTATCTACTAAGAGAACAGAAAATGATCAAAACAAAAGTAAATGAGGAAGCTCTATCACTCTTAAACCTGTAGATCTTGATACCATCAAACATGCAGTCCAAACACATAAAAACATTCTTTGCCTAGAAAATGCTCCTAAAATTTTGTAGCGACCCGGGATGTGAGGCAACCAACATATACTTTCAAGTCAATAGCCTAGTTAGAGAAAACAAGGGGAAGCCTCCAACGAGGTGCCACAACATTCTTCGCTTGGCAAGACAATGCTTTGATTTCTTTTTATCCCTCTCAATTTTGTCCATACAGATTAACATATATCACACACTAGCTACGAGTCATACATGATACAACCTACACATGACATCTAACTTGGAACTTGATCTTTATAGGTCGGCGTACGAACTAGTAAGTTGTGAAACATATTACAGCACCCACACATGAGGTCGCATGGCTTTTCAGAGTAAAATTAAGAGAGTAGACTAGACTAAGTGAGAGCATAATCAAGTAACTCGACATTTACATCGTGAAAATTCATCATTAGAAGGTAAACACAACCTTGTTGAAAACTCCACTGCACATGGCAGGATTTTAAAACAGGCAAATTAACCGACTAGAGAATTTCGTCTAACACTGGCTAATTATTACGATTAACAATATAAAGTTGACCAAGAATACTTCAGATAAAGTACTACTTGCATGCTAAGTGAACATAACAGCTCATTTTTTATTTTTTTCCCATACAATAAATAAGTGGACACGAATGTCATGCCTTACAAATACTAGGAAAAAAAGATAAAAATGAAAAAGCAAAACATTTAAAGCAATGGTGACATACCTTTATGGACAGAATGGCATAAAATAAATGGGATAGGTGGAAAAAAATACCTTTCCAGTGATCATAGTATACATGTTGAGCACATCCATAACAGTAGACTCAAAGTGAGTTGTGGCATCATAACTCTGTTTACGAAGTGCAGTGATTAAGCAAAATTATCAAAGGTTATGCTGAGGGTTCAATAGTGGAATTTAAGGAAAGCCTACCGCTGATATAAAACAATTGTCAAGAGAAGGTTCATTGACTGGTTCATATCTGTCATAAATATCAAAGAACAACTCTTCCACAGGTCCCAACAGATCAATTCCTGGTTTCAGTTCAATCTCGGGCTGATCAGTCTCTGCCTCTGTCGATACAAAGGCAATGAATTTGCCCTTTGGGGCAACATTATGAGAATAGGAACAACAAAAAAGATACCTGCAACAACCTCAGAGGGCTCAGACGAGGCAGCTAATCAAGTGAGAAACAAACCCTCAAATACTGTCTTCAACCATTTGCAATATTGAAGTTCAAAACAATTGCATACCCAGGTCAAACCCATATTGCAGTTCAAAGATAATAAGGAATATTCGGAGCTAAGAAGCATGGCAACTTCTATGCAATATCAAAGTTCAAAACAATTGCATACACAGGTCAAACCCATATTGCAGTTCAAAGATAATAAGGAATATTCGGAGCTAAGAGGCATGGGCACTTCTAAGATGTTTGTGTGTAATGTAGGACACGACAGTTGCCTGACACTCTCAGACACTACATCAGAAACTTTTCCAAGTGTCTTGTCATTTCCCAAATTTTCAGAACCAAACACTATTTGGACTCTATGGAATGCACATACCTATTATTTGGGGAAAGGTGAAATACAATGTTCGAACACTTGGGCATACATTTCCATACATCACTTGGGTCTTTTGTGTCATAGAATATATGGTCTTTTTACCTATTCTTATGCTGCGTTGTCCACTATCCACTAATAACGAAGGATGAAAAGCACACCCCATCATCATATAAAATATTCATTTTTGAAGTGTCCTCAACGCATTGCATCCTCCATTTTTTAAGCGGTTGTGTCCATGTTGTGTCACATAACATGTCCATGCAACTTAGAGTCGAAGACTCCAAGAAAATTTAAAAAACAAAACATTGTTTCCAAATAGCATACAAACGCAACACAGTACAACACTAAACAATCGGAATGTAAAAAGTTCCACATTCACAATTTCAGTTCCCTCTCCTATTCAAAGTACAACACTACACAGTCTAAATATACTTCTCATTGCTAAACTGCTTGACTGGTCATCTCAGTGGGGAAACAGAGTTCAATGGAGAAAAGGGATTCCTGTAGCCAACCACAATTGATTGGTTACGTAAGGCTAGGTTTGGTTTGGTTTGGTGGAGTATGATTCTTGGAAGGATCTAATCTTTCCTTCGGCTACATGAATAAAACTCCACATAGAAAGCATTAACAATATAATTCAAGACAAAGGGACACCGAAACTTGAAATTTAGTTCTATATCAACGATGGGAGGGCACTCACATATCTGATTTGCGACCCAACTGCTTCTGTGGCAGAATAACCTGCACTGAATGAGAATCGTTGGTGTTTGGGATTGGGTGGTTCAAAATGGCAATTGCCCTTGCAACCCTGCCAACTTTCCTAACCTGTCACGTAACATGGTTCACGAGGTCAAACTAATTTTCATCCAAATGAAAATTCAACTACTAGGACACATAATGTTCATGTCAGATACTTCACTTCACTGTTTGGTGATCAAAAGCCTCTTATTCGAGTTAATATTTTGACTTAGCATACAAATGCACATCCACAAATAACAACTAAAAAATAGCAAATAAATACTGACAAGCAATACATAGATATCCAGTTACGTGCTCTTGCATGGTACCAACCAACCAATGACAACCAGCAGCTGGCTGGAATAAAACTCAACAGACTTTTATACGAGTTACCTTATTGGGCAAGTAGGAAGGATCGCATACGACTTTCTTGCACCTTGCAGTTTCTCCTTCTGATGTGACACCAATGACCTGGCCTTCTGCATTGAACTCCACCTGGCATTTTGACCAATATCACACACCATACTGAGCGTCCAACTAAACAAGACGAGAGCAAATAGTAAAGAAAACAATCACTTGATCTGACAAACCAAACCAAACCGAGACTTTTGATCTGACAAACAAAACAAGAATTACCTTGCATTCAGGTTTGTTCAACATGTATGTCCCACCATAAACAGCACTTAACCGAGCAAATGCCTAAATTAATGAATCATCGTACACAATGTCAATGGACAAGATTCAAAACAGCAGTACAATATCGGGAATGAACAAAAAAAGAACAAGAGAAAGGACCTGAGGGAGCTCCCCTAGCCCGTACAAAGGGTAAATGTAAGGAGATCCTCCTTGGAAACGAGCGAAAGACTCAGAATAAAGCTGCAACGCCAGCAAAGAACTTATTAAACGAGTGCACAAGCAGCACAACAATGTGGAACTTCAAGCGTAAGCATTCAAACCAACAAGCAGTGTAATGGATCTCATGCATTTTACACCTTCATTCTCTTCACAGTATCCAAAGCAGGCTCGTCTAAGTAGCGATCATCTCTGTGAAGTGCCAAAGCATGACCAATAAAGTCCACAGTGTTATCATCAAGACCATATTTCCTGTGAGAAAATTAACAGAACTGTAAGCAGATTTTTCTATGCATACAAATAACACAAGTTTGTTGAGGACACAAAGGGTAACACCTATGAAGCACCAGGCCGGCGTGTCCCCGTGTACGACACAGGGACACGGCACAATATGTATGTAGCATGTCCCAAAAATTTAATTAATTTTTTAGGGGGACACGGTGGGGACATGACAGGGGTTAAATATGCAATTTTTTAAATATTAATTCAAATATTTGGGGGGTAAATGGGTATTACTTCAAATATTTTGGGTCAAAAGTATAATATGATGTAATATATGATGCTTGTTTATAAATATTGAAGCTTCATGTTTGTTCATATAACTATATTTCAATTGGTATAATAAATTTTATTTATTTTTGCGTGTCCCTTGTCGTGTCCGTGTCTGTTTTTTTGAAAATCCCCTGTCCGTGTCTGTGCTACATAGGGCAACACACATGAACTGCAGGCACAATTGGCTGCTGTAAATTCTTTAGGATTAGTACCCACTACCCAATAAGCAAGTACTAGTTATAAATTCTCCTCACGATACAGATAACAGAGGAAATTAGAAACACAGGAAACAAACAACAGCCAAATAGACAAGGCATGTAATGGGACAAGGAAAATCTTTCTTTACGACTGGAAACTGCAGAGCCTTTTCTGTGGACTGATGTCCAAGTCTTAAAGATACCTGTTACGAGTCATCACCCACAATCTCCTTTCAAATACTGCCTACGACGCATATTCTATAAAGCTAGCATCACCGCCTCTAACAGAGGCTTATAGTTTGTCCTTAGCCAATGACCAGACTCTATAATTTGGTCAAACACAGACCATAAATAAGGAGTCTTATATTCCAATAGTTTTAGAGTCGCAAAAATACTAGAACCACACCCACTCTCACACACACTCACATAGGTGTTGGGACCCACACAGACTACACAACTAGTGTGTGTGACCCCCCCAACACGTGTGTGTATGTGTGTGTAAAATGGGTGTGGTTGTAGAATGGTGGTTCATAAATTTTCTTTGGTACTTAAACTCAACATACCACTCTATATTTGTATATCACCTCACCAGAGAGGTAGCTTCTATATATACATAAACACAAATATGCTTCTGATCGCAACAACAGATTTTTAGTGAGGCGTGTATAATATTGAAAATTTTAAGAACATCTCGAAAACTTTCACAAATTTCAAAATCACGCTCACATACTTTGGATATGTTTGGAAACGCTTAGATGGAAAATCTACTATCCTTTTTATGATACTCCAGCCTTCCCTCCATTGTTCAACAAGAATTACACTGCATGTTTCCATAGTTTTTCCAGCGCTCATGTTCATCTCAGAGAACAATTATGGTGTTTCCATAGTTTTTCCAGCGCTCATGTTCATCTCAGAGAACAATTATGGTGTTCACAAAGGTTTCCTGTCTAATTCAATATATGTACATCATTTGCCTTCACACCCTTTCTTTAAAATGCAACTGCCACTTCCTTTCCCTCCTATTCCTAACTCTTCTGTTTCCAGTTGTGGTAAGCACACACCGAATACTCAACTTAAATCGACCCAGTTGAGAGAAAACCCAACTTAATGTCTAAAGCAAGTACTTCACCCCTGCTGATCCACAAATTTTTACAAGAGCTTATGGTGTGATCACTCACCTATGCTATTGAGTTAATTAGATGGTAAATTTAGAACAGAAGAAGTGTTACAAATCAGAACGAGTTATTCAGATGTCAGACATATCATTCGTGGCCCTTCAAGAGTACTTACTGTACCAAGCTTGTAAAGTTTTGGTGCAGTAAAAGTTTGAGGTCATGTTCTAGATATCATACTTTGGAGATCCCCATTGGATGATTTACACATGAAAAGCCAATCAGAAAGCAAACTCGATAATCCAAATTTGAGAACAAAGTTCTGAGGGCATTTTTCAGGTTAATAGCAGGGACAAACAGAAAAGGAAAAGATTAAGAGCATACGCAATAAGCTCTCTAGTTGTCACTCTAGTCAGGTCCATCCCCTCGTGTGTTTTGGGATCACTTTCCTCATAATCTTGTACATAAATGATAAACTTTCGAGCCCGGCGCTTTTCAAAAATGCCCATCAGGGGAGATTTGAGGGCCTCCATATCAGTTGCTGGCACCTTGTGAACCTAGAGCACAAGGCTTATCAGAAGCTGATAAGATGAATTCCACGAAATTGAGTCTCGAAGAAATCATAATATCAAGTATTGGCACTGAACGGAAGAATTGCGACATAGAACACAGTTGGCACACCTTTCCTTTGTTATAGACAAAGCTACCGTCTACAGCTTTGAAGTCCAAATATTTGGTGACATCAGTGTGAATGAGGACTCGCACAAGAGTACCATTTGCCATCATAAACTGAGAAACAAAAAATGCTCAAACCACCGAACAAGCTGGAAAGCATAAGGAATACACCAACGGTGGATAGAGTGTCGAAGATAGAACCTTTGGGACCATATCCACATTGTAATCCCTACTTGATCCCAAATGGGCTGGAGGCTTATCACTTCCTCTAAACCTCTTCCAGAGCTGCAAATAGACAAATATCAGCAACAAAATCAGATGAAGAATGGCAACTTGAAATTGGCTGAAGATATTGCAAACGGCTTTGACAACATAAACCTGAATAAGGTTGAGTGAAGTTGACTCTCCTCCGTAGTAGTCATTCCTATCCATGTGCAGAACCTGGTACTTGAGATGTAGAATATTAATGTTCGGATAACAATGTAGAGCTCAAGCATAATGTCTCTCTTCATTCCTTTTATTTTCCTATTTTTGACACCTTAGACAACTCCGGAATCAGAATTTACCAAACCAAAAACATTGTTGCAGATGGACAGTCATTTTACAACAACAACAACAATAACAGAAGAACAGTCATTTTCTTTTTGTTTAATACTCCTACTACAGAAGAACTTAAGAAGAATAGTTCAATTCTTTAAACAGAACCAAATGGAGCACTCATCCTCTATTTTCCTAACATGTACCTAATACACAAAATTGGAACCCACTTTTAATGAGAAATTTTCGATTGCTGAGGTACCATGTGGTGTCTGAGGCGGTACACATAGCGCCCCATCATAGCTGTCCATCTCCGCAATCAATGGGAAGAGTTTATCTAAAATCCGGACCATCCAATACTTTTTTGGATGGCCGAGGTACCGCCATGTGATAACCGCTTGGCACTGAAAAATTTCTCCATATTTATCACTTTTTTGTCATATAACACCCAATTTTAAAGGTTCAAATGGAGATGCTCTTACTAGACTTAAACAGCAGATCTCAAACCTAGCAGCAAATACGAAACAATTTTATGATTTTTTTTTTAATAATTGGAAAGATAAATGAGTGCAGTAAAATGAAATGGATCCACTAATTGAATGGAAGGCACTTCTTTGCTACTTGTAACTCCAGGCAAAGCACAAATAGGACAAAAAATTGATCTCGATCATACATAAATAAACTAAATTGGAGGTAATTTCTTCAAACAAACAAACAGAAAAGACCTTAAGGCGATCGACGGAAAGAAGACCGCTGAGGATGCATTCTTTGAGACCGGTCCCAAGCACAATCACGTCGTACTCTTCATCCATGGTTGGATCGGCAACGTGTTGGATCTATACAGATCAAATGATAATTCCTCTACGTGCGACTGGTCATATGCGCAGCCACAGATTGTAAAAAGGATCCAGTCAAATATTCGAAAAGCCACAACTCCTTGTCAAAAAACAGGAAAAGAAGGTAATTGATTACCACGGATGATTCTAGAAATTCCATTGCATGGAAAAGTCTGCAGAAAAGCCAGAGCATTTGAGTATCCTTCTTTCGCTTTCAGCCTCGTAGTTGATTGCTAGCTGATGAAACTCTACAATAGGCCAAAAAAATTATGTGCAAAATCACCTTTAAGTCATTCCATGCGCACATAAAACAGTAACAACTTTTACTTCTCAGCATCACATTTTCTGTTAAAGTTGTAGCTATGTGATGGACAATATTGAGACTACGAAGCACGGATACTTCTATACAGGAGATGTATTCATATCGTAACTGTATCGGACATGAATATATTCACCCAATACTTGTGAATACGTATCCCAGAAGTATCGATAATTATAAAAATATTTTTTTTAATTCTCAAAATATCATATACTTTTTAGATAATTTACGTCACGTACCAAGCTTTTATGAAATTAAGTGTGACACTTAATGCGTAGTGGTAGAGTAAAATTGTCAGGAATACTAAAAATGATAGATTTGTTGCAGTTAACTTACATTCTAAAAGGAGAGACGTACTGAGATTATGAGAAGTATCCCTTTTCTTAACTTTTTAAACATTTTATTGGATCATACATGTGTTTTGGTAAAATAATACTTCAATAATTGAGCAAGTAACCACGTAGACTTATTACACAGAACCATATTGCATTAGAAAAATACAATGGTTGTAGCATTGTTCTTGTTATTATGGGTAATACAATGTTAAAAACCTATGAAAATGTCTTTTAATCTAATGTATTCGTGTCCTATTTTTTAGGAATTTCTCGTATCCCCGTATCCATATCATGTCATATCCGTATCATGTATCAGTATCTATGCTTCATAGTCTTCAGACAATAAAAGCTTAAATAATATTTTCTCTACCAAATCTCTCTCTCTCCCTCTCTCCCTCTCTCATCATTGATCACAATTTTCTTTACAACTTTCTAACTAAAAAAATCTATGTCTAGATAATAAAACACCAGTGAAAAATGTCTAGACATATAAACAAACAGCGAATGCTCGTACCTAAAAACACGTCGAAACGTAATACATTCCTAACTTTAAGCTCTGCACCCAATCTGACTTCTATAACCGTCAACTGTAATATACACATAGCAATATAGCATCAATTACAATTTCTTGTTGTTTTCCTATTTGACTTTAAAAGGAAACATTTAAATAAGGATACACGGTCTAAAAAGTGTAGAAAGAGAAGGGTGACTTTATTCAAAGAATATTCTCTATATCACTTTATAAAGATATGATCTGACGGCTACTACTTTAGCATGATAAATGATCGGACGGCCGTAGATGCTACTTTGTTTATATGATAAGATTTTTTTTGTGCAAAACTGCTTCATTTGGTAATATAGACTAGTTGATTGTCCGTGCCCAAAGACACTCCAATGGTAAATTCTTTTTTTATTTTTATTTGTGGTCATGACACATTTATCTAAGTTAAATTATATTAAGAATTCACTAGGGTTCACTTCGATTTTTCTACATCCATAAATATTCAAATCAAAATTTCCCTAACAAAGGGAAATATGGTTAGTGCAACATCATTGTGGTTGTTGAAGATAATCGGAATGAATACGACTTCTTTCTTTCACCAGGGACAAGTATTATGATGAAATCAAGACGGTCTTGTGTCCTTGTACCATTAAGACAATAGACATACGTATTGACATTAAAATTAGCCTACGAATAGAATCAAACCTTATAACAAAGAAATGAGACCTCCTCCCTTTCAAAGAAACCCAAAGACCTGACGGTTATAGTAAATAACAATATCTATAAGCACTGCAATGAATCCAACAATTAGGGATGAGCATTTTGTCCGATCCGTCCGAATCCGATCTGATTCCCGATCCGAATGGATCGGCAATATGGAGATCTGTTCAGAGATTGGGTAGGATATGGAGTTTTTTTTTAAAAATGTTTGGAGATTGGATAGGGAGTGGAGATAGGCATGTCCCCGCCCTGAATCTGCCCCGAATCCGTTCCCCGATCCATCCCCGCCCCGCCCTGCCCCGATCCGTCCCCGAATCCCCGAAACATAGGGGTCCATTCATGAGTTTTGAAACTTTAGGGTCTCAATAAATTTTCTCTAAACATATGGGTCTCAATCTTAAAATAAATTAGGGTTTCATTTTGGCGTATACACTTCATTTCTCTTTCTCTGTCTCTGTATACTATTTCCGTCGCACAGTTAATCTTCTCCATCTCTCTCACTCGAACCCCTTCCACGCTCGATCTCTCTCTCGAGTCTCGATTCGCGACAGAGACAAGGTAATCTCTCTCTCTCTCTCTCTCTCTCTCTCTCTCTCTCTCTCTTTTCTAGTTCTCTCTCACTCTCTCACTCTGAATTTTTTAAGGAGTGATAGATGAGCCCACTGTTTGGATCCCCAAATCTCCGTGGGGATCGTTCTCTATTTGGAGTGGGGATGGAGGATGAAAACGAAGCCCCGTTGGGGATTGGGGTGGGAATGGAGGTGGAGAAGGGGTTTGGAGTTTGGAGGTGGATATAGTACTATCCGCCCCGATCTGCCTCCATGCTCATCCCTACCAACAATTGCTTACTATTAACCCAAAAAACATATATAGATCCAAAATTTTAAACATGCTAAGTTTGCATTGTGTGGAGAAATTGATGTGGTCAATCACGGTATTGGTAAGGAAAAAAGATGTCACAAATACAATCTAAAAAAAAGAAAAAAAGAAAATGTAAGGCTAAGTTTGAACAATTAATCCAAGATTGCTTTATAGTATTTCCCCCCTTGGACTTGGGCTTGTAAAGAAAATATGTATCGTTGATTAATTAAATTCAAACCTAAAACTTCGTTGATTTTGATAGGCTCCCATATTTAAATTTCTTTTCAATGTCCCCAAATCAAGTAAGGGGATTCTTATACACTGCCTTTTAAATTAGGAATTCTCTTTCGAATGATTTCCAAATTTAAAACTTTTCCCATAAATCAAGGATTGGAAAACCCATTATGAGCTAAGCCTAATTGGTTTTCTTAAGGTTTAGTTTAAAATTGTAATTTAGATGATTTCCCTCAAGTCATGGGATCACTTTATATAGATATTGCCCACAAAATCTTGTAGAAGCCTACACTTTAACAGTTAAATTAACTTAAATGGCAGTAAATACTAAGAGCCAATTTAGATTTTCTTTTACATTTCATGAACTCAAGTACCGAATAATTTTAATCCCAATTTCCTATTACGTGTGTGAAAGGAAAAACATAAGGTAAATTTTTGAATTCCATAATATCTGTTTTAAGGAGTTTCAACACACATTTTATACGAGAAGAAAGGCAATTTCAACACTATAACGTGCTAAATTCAAGATACCAAACCAACTAAATAACCAAATACTTGGCGATGATTTCTATGAAAAAGATGAATTTTAAGGAGTTTCAACACACATTTTATATTTCATTTTCACGTAACAAATTACAATGTAGCACACCTTTTGTACCCATTATCCCTAAATCACCTCTCTGCACTTCAACCACTGCTCAATTGTTGAACGTCTTTTACACCTAAACCACCCTTGACCCAATAAGTTAAAGTTATCATTTTCACAAGTGGCAATATACATCGATATTGGTATATAACATGCCAATTTTACGAACGGAACCGAAATCAACTACTCCTATATTAGTGATCACATATGAGTATCACTTGAAATGTCACCTCTATGGACAAATGCTATGATGAGTGTTACAGATGATAAGTTGCTTGTATAATGTCACTCAAATTTATGTTTTCCCACGATATTGACAAGCAGGCCCATGTTTAGTGGGGCTCGTGACTACAGGTCTGTCAAAATGTTGGGATAGAGCCCTCATTGCCATCATCCCTTGACTAAAAGTTGGGCTTTTAGGGCCACTCTTCCACTTACCGAAAAGAAGCATGCATTAAAACCGCCCAACCAATCATACCTCATCAACCACCTCATCATTACCACCGATGGTGGTAGTCTGGCGGACATGGTGCCTCATATCTTTATTTTTAAGGAGATTCGTTTTGAGTCTTGCCAGTGGCAAGGAATTATGGGATTACACACTTATGCCACTTGTACTTAGGTGGTGCCGTGGTGACGGCATGTCCTCATGGACAGAAGCTTTGGCTCAAACCGGGCATTCCACTGACAGATCGGGAGCTCCTATAGTCACGCCCAAGAGATCGCTACGCTGATTGCCCCTTCCACCCTATTTTAGATGAAATAAAAAATAAAAACATCATTTTGAAAAATAATACTCTGTGCTACTACTAATAATTCACTTCTCAGTTATACCGTGTCCACCACGTGACACCCTCCCTCAGCAGTCCACTATTGGTCATGACTCATGAGTGAACTACATGATTGTGATGCCGCTTCCAAACCGCTTTTCTTGATAATTAATGATCTAGATTTTTTTCGATTATAGATGACTTAAATCTATGAGAGTCGAGATGAAACTCAAATCATTAATTGTGAGATGAACAACACTCTTGCCCTACAGATCTCCGAATTCGCTCACACTACATACATATTACGTAGGATCTGGTGCATCTCCCACTACTCCTTGCCCTTTCAGACTCCTATAACATACTCCTACATGAGAAAATCTAAATCACTCCACTGATCTGTCGTTAAGATTTAAAAGTCTATTAAAATGTGTGAAAATATAAAAGAATATGTAGAAGTGTATGAAAAATAAGAAAATAAACTGAAGCGTTTTCCTTTTGTTTTGTTTTTTTTTTCCTATCTTATTGTCAGCTCAGTGGACTGTCAATAAATTGGACTTATTTGAATTACTCCATCCGTCCGGATTTGTTAGTTCAGTTTGGGAGTTTGTGCCACTTTTCAAATGATTATATCTTATAATTTGTAATGATTATGTAATTGTAAAAACATTGTACTAATCGAAATCTGTCAAACAAGATACATATTGGACATATAATTACTTACCAATTTAAAGATATCACTAATTTTATATCAAGTTGTAATAGAACGAGAGACAAACAAATCCGGACGGAGAGAATAATAATCATGCGGAATTATAATTTTATATTTGTACTCGAATGCTTTTCTCCTTTGTTAGTTTTTCCTACTAATTTTTTTAAAGATTATTATTATTAGATTGTCTTGAGAGAAACTGTACTAAAAGAATATGATAAAAAAATTTATCCAATTCGCTAACGACAAAATATTCCAAGCAGATAGGTTTTTAAATTTTTTTTGCCTTTATTACAAAAAATAAATTTGATTAATTTACGTTTACGTTTTTACATTTTATTCTCAAGTGTGTTTCATTTCATTCTGTAATATTCCTTCCAAAGTTGCAAACACCCAAAGTACAAAACTCTTTTTTTTTTTTTAGAGGCTCTCAAATACGATCAATTTTTGGGTGGCGAGTTGATAGCATCTTACGTGGTGCCACATCTGGGCCGTCCAAAAGTATGATGAACGATCCGGATTAAAACACTGTTTCTCCTCCTCCTCATCTTCTCTTTTGTTTCTCCCTCTAAATCCGGACAATCTAAACACACTTTAGACGGGTCGGATGTGCCGTGGGCACCCCTAATTTTTTTTCAATAAATACACCCCCTATAAATAAATCTCTTCCCCAAATTAATCGGAAATCCCTCCACATTTCCACCACCACTCTCTCTCCTCCACTCCACATCTCCCACTACTCTCTCTCTCTCTCTCTCTCCAACCAATGTCGCGCCTCCACATCTCCGCCGTGCTCCTCCTCCTCCTCGCCGTCTCCCTCTCTCTCCTCCACCCATCCCACTCCCTCACCTGCTCCTCTCAAACCTTCACCAACAACAAACTCTACTCCAACTGCCTCGACCTCTCTTCCCTCTCCTCCTACCTCCACTACACCTACACCCCCTCCAACTCCTCCCTCTCCATCGCCTTCCTCGCCCCTCCGGCCACCTCCTCCGGCTGGATCTCATGGGCCATCAACCCCACCTCCACCGGCATGGCCGGTTCACAGGCCCTCCTCGCCTTCAAATCCTCCGACGGCTCCATGACGGTTCAAACCTACAATATCTCATCATACAGTTCGGTGGTAAAGGGGAACTTGTCGTTTGAGGTGAAGGACACGGCGGCGGAGTATTCCGGTGGGGTGATGACGATTTTTGCGACAGTGATTTTGCCGGCGAAGTTGGGGACTACGGTGAATCAGGTGTGGCAGGTGGGCCCGTCGTTTACGAATGGGGTCCCCGATAAGCATGCGTTTCAGGCGGCCAATTTGAATTCGAAAGGGGCGCTGGATTTGTTGAAGGGGGAGACGACTAGTAGTGGGTCGAGTGGAGGATCGAGGATCAAGAGGAAAAACGTACGGTTTGTTAACTTTTTGATTTTTGAGATTATTGGTTTGATTTCTTGTTATTGTGAATATTACCTTCTCTGGATACGTGCAGTATTTGTTTGTTATATAGTCGACTAATTAATTAACCGGATTACAAAATATTTAACTATTTTCGTAGATAATTTGTCGGATTTTTTTCGGACTTGGGTGGGTGCTATACACTCCTCGGTCGTCCGATCATGTTTTGGACGGCCTAGATGCATTGAGCAATTTTAATTTAATTTTGATTTACTTTTATCATAAAAAATCAAAACACATCCGGATTATCCAAAACATAATTCGATGGCCGAGGGTGCACAACACTGTGCATAGCACCCAAGTGCACAACACCCACCGGTTTCCATTTTTTTCTTGAATTTGAGTGGAAGCTTCATTTGTTATGAAGCACTTCAATTATGATCTAAGCACAAATTTGAGTGAAAGCTTTATTTATGTCATGGTTGTAAATTCGGAGGGAGGAGAAATAGCCTTGGAAAATTTGAGCAAAACTCAATATGGTTTAAGATTGAGTTAATGAGTGGAGTGGTTTACACAAATTTTGAGTTTGAGTAAATACCAAAAAAAAAAAAAAAACAAAGGTTAGGGCTGCTCTATTGTAAATATCTCCATTAATTCTTTTGATCTTGCCAAAAAGTAGAAAAAAATTCAAAAAGTTTTAAGGAAGTAGTGTTCTTTTGGTGTTTAGTTTGTTTACACTTTACTGTGATTTAGATTTGAGGTTTGAACTGAAGAGCTCTCTCTCCCTTTCTCCATTCATTATGTAGGTGTAAGAAAAAAAGATTTGGGTTCTGTTGTCTAAAATATATTTTTCTTTCATTTTTACCTAGAAAAATAATAAAAAATTTGCGATTGTTTTGATTTGTTTCTCACGGATAATCTATGTACTGGAATATAGGAATAAAGACAGAAATGTTTTGACTTCTTTTTTTTTTTTTTTTGGTAATAGAAATGTTTGACTTTAATTATATAGCATATGAGCCACATGTTGTCTGATTTTGGGAAGAACTAGATCTCAATTCCCGGATAATTTTTGTATTTTGTTTTTGGTTCTTCCCCTCCCATTTTAGGTATTATGTTTGCTTTCTGCCTTCTCAGCATATAGTTCACATCTGCAAATTTCTATTTGTTTTTACTTTTTAGTGGCAAGTAGTTTTGTTGTTTGAATTCAATAGAAAAACTGTTAAGTGGGGATGTTGATAATCACTGGTCCAATGGGTTTTGTGGTAGGACTGATATGAGTGATGGCAGACTTATTTGGATGGTATACGGTATACCCATAACTCATAAGAACATATAAGAAGGATTTGAATAAATCATCTTAAGACAGGTTTATCAGTAATGAAATTATCAGCTGTTGAATTAAATGGGCTAGTAGTAATCGTCTTTACTTCTGCATTTTGTTGACGGGTAATTGAATTTGATTGTTTTGATGCCAGATTCATGGAATTTTGAATGTTGTGAGTTGGGGAATCATGTTTCCAATTGGAGCCATTATTGCTAGGTACCTGAGAACTTTCAAGTCTGCAGATCCGGCTTGGTTTTATCTTCATGCGTTCTGCCAGACTTCTGCCTATGCTATCGGGGTTGCTGGTTGGGGAACCGGACTTAAGCTTGGAAGTGAATCCAAGGGTGTTCAATATAGTGCTCATCGCAACATTGGGATTACTCTCTTCTGTCTTGCTACCGTGCAGGTAATTTTCTTGCGCTATTGCTTTCAAATTTTCGATCCAATGACCTTGAGCAAATCTCTTTTAAAATTTGTAAAAGTGTGTCCCCATTGTGCTTATGTGTTTCTGGTTAAATGGTTTTGGTTGCCTTCACTTCTGAGCGTTGATGTCATTTTTCTCGAACCATGTAATGAAACCTAAACTTTTAAACTCGATACAATCTTGGAATGATAACTTGTGCCAAACGCACGCATAACGTGGGGGAAAAGTGAATCAACAATGGTTCAGAATTGGGATACTTCCTAATTCATGTTAGATTTCCAATGGTTTCTTTTAAACTTACTTTCCTTCGAACAATTCACTTTCATTCCTGTACTTGGATTGCATTATCGACACGGGGGGATCTTCCCCGGCAATGTGTCTATCTCGGACTGCACTAATATGCAACGTTTGACATTTAGATGGAATCACGATTTTTGAATGTTGAAGTTCTGATGTGATTCGCTACATTGCTTTTCATGTAGATTTTTGCATTGTTCTTACGACCAAAGAAGGATCACAAGTACCGATTCTACTGGAATATCTATCACCACAGTATCGGATACGCCATCCTTGTCCTCGGCATCCTCAACATTTTCAAGGGGCTAGACATCTTGCTACCTGAAAAGAAGTGGAGATCAGCTTACATAATCGTAATATCTGTTTTGGGTGGCATTGCTCTGTTGTTGGAAGCCATTACTTGGGTTGTAGTCTTGAGGAGGAAGTCTAACAAGTCCACCAAACCCTATGATGGACACAACAATGGCAGGGAACAGCCTCTTACCTCATAATCCCCGCTGTTACGTAGAGTCTCCATATGAGTAATCTGGTTCTGTATCTTCCTTTTCTCCTCTGTTGTTTGAGGTTTTGTGAGTTTTTACGCGTTAGATAGCCGGAGCACCCTTTTCTGTTCACCATTTGTATAATCTCTTGCTCACACTTTGATACCCGTTAGTATAGTACTATATATAGGGACGGATCATTTCCTGTGTAATCATGCTTTTATGCTGTAAACTTTTGAGCTCCATTCTTTTCTCGTCTCAGTTCTGGTTTGTTTGGATTGCTTTTTGGGAATTTAGATGCGTAATTGCTTACCAAGGGAAAAAAAGGATTTGCTTCTTCCGTCTTACATTCGAAAACCTTTAAGGTTTTGCTATCATTGGTGGACGTTAGGATTGGTCTCTAAGAATTTTATACTCCTCTGGACCCTTTTTTTCTGTTCTGGGTCGGGCATGAACGCGGGTACCCAAAGCCCCATGTCCAGGCTGTAAATATCAGTAAAGGTTGGCTTCCTACATCAAAGGACTCAATAATTGGACAACTCATCTTGCTTTTTCTTGATAATTGAGTGCTTTTAGAACAAAATTAGCCTGGTTCACTATGATATGCATAAATACCGGTAAGGATTAGTCCAGTTGATTAATGGGTCGCTGGGTTGTTCCCTATATAATGGATTAGGACTCGATTTTTGAGGTTAGGTCACAAGAAGTAATTTATTGTGATGATCTGTTTTTAACTGAATTGAAGAGGAGAATAATTGAGGTGTGCGTAGGCTCAGAGATCTGTAACCTCTGGGAAAAAAGATTCCCAAATGGGTTTAGGACAAAGACCTTAAGAAGACCCATGATGCTTATGTGTTACTTTACCTAATCTATTCCACTAAAAGTCATATTTCCACTAGTGTAGAGTCTTCTCGTATCCTATTTTATCTTGCTCCCTACCACATTTCACTTTCGTTATTCTTGGATTTGTTGCTTTGCTAATGCGATTCATATATTTCGAATCGATGCGCTTTTCCTTTCCCTTCTTTACATGGAAAGAGAGAAGATGCTTCCCCCCCCCCCCCCCCGCAAAGATGGTTCGGTTGGTAGGTAGATTTGCTTCTTACACAATTAAATATGATTCAATTCTGGGAGTCGGGCCATTAAAAAGTAATTTTTTGTGAATCTTCTAGTCTTAGGCCTCGTTTGTTTGATCGGAGATAAATGGATGGGATATGAAAATTCTTGGGATATTGCTCAGGATATCAATGGATGGAGAAAATTCATATCTGGTGTTTGTGTTCGATGGAATATACCCAGTGGAAAGCATTTTTTTGCACTAAAATGGGGAAATCCCATCCCCCCCGCGTACGGATGGGGATAAAAACTTGGCCGGGATTTGAAATCCCATGCAAAAAAAGGAAAACAAACAATGGAAAATGAGACCCACTCCCAAATCCCTCCAAACAAACAAGGCTTTTATGTGAATGACCTGCTTTGGAACGGGTCGGATAGAGGATTGCTTTCGGACACTCTTGACCGTCGGAAAAAGAGATGACGAAGAGAAAGAAGAATTGCTTTCCTTTGCACACGGAACGTTGAGTCGTCTGATGGGATACAAACATTATCACTTTTCTTCATTGTAATGATTCTAATGAAGGGAATAAAACTGCCGGCAAAAAAATCAGAAACTGGTTTTTTGGTTTATTCATTTTGTTTTTATTCAAAAAATATTTGCATTTATTAGTTTTGCATCAATTTTTTTATGGTTTATTGGTTTTTCTCGACAATACGAATCTAAAAAGTATGAAATTATAGTGAAAATTAATTATTTTTTGAATAAAGCCAAAATTAATCCAATAAACCACGTATTTTTTGCTTTATTAAAAAAAAATAGTTTTGACTATAATTTTATACTCTTTAGATTCGTCTCGTTTAGAGGAACCAATAAACCACAAAATTTTTGATGCAAAACTAACATTTGCGAATTTTTTTTGAATAAAGACAAAATGAATAAACCAAAACACCAGTTTAAGTTCTTTTGCCAAAAGAGGGTTGGAAACTACTCGAGTTTTGTGAATAATTCAATATTGATCTAAAAATTTAATAAGCTTTAAAAAGAAGTATATAGTGAGATTTCAAATGAGGGTTTTATTCGAGCAATAATGTAACGGCCCGATTTTTGGAGGAATTTATTAAATAGTTTTAGAAAAAAACTTTACTTACATAAGTAGCGGAAGCATAGTTAGTCAAAATGAAACAGTACTTGCAATGTCGAAAATTGAATTACATTTCTCCAAATTGAAATTACTTAAAAATAAGGAACATAGTATATGGATTTCAGACTTCTTCAGTCTCCCTCTGGAGCAATTGGATTCTCCTTGCTCTTTTCCTCCCTCCTCACTACCTGGCGTGAAATATTAGGGCAACAATAGCACAATGAATGTACAAATACTTTGTAGACAAATTCCTACTCGTTAACCCTAAAATGGAATAAATTTCTTATTTATGAGTTTCTAAACCAGCTCGGGCCCCACCTCACGCGATATAAGTGCCACTCTAAATTTTTGGGTCAAAATCCCATAAAATTGTTGTGGAATTGTTTCGGTGGCTATTTCCACAAAGGAGTAATACATAGTCTGCCTATCTAGAGCTATAGTTCATTTTTTTTAGGGAGTGACTATATACACACCCATTAAAGGTGTTTATTATATGTAATCGTAATATTTTTTAGTGTTTCGTAAGTTTTCAGTAATATGATTCGCAGCATTTTGTGCGTCTCGTAACTTTTATTCAAAAAATTCGTAACTTTTATTAATAAGAGGTAATCGATTCGTAAGTTTTGGAGGGGTGCATATGATACAGTACACTCAGTTATTCGATACACACCCAAATAAAGAGTGTGTATTGCCTTTCCCTTTTTTTTAACATATCAGAGACATGTTCTTGCGTTTCTTTCCTCGTGTTGATGATTCTGGGCTTTAATTTTTGGCTTGGGATAGGGGATTGCATGGGTTTCTAGTTCGCCAATTCAATATGGATGTGTTGGAGTGTGCGTGGGTTTTGGATTTCTATGGTTCCATAGTCCAAACCCAGATTATAGCATTTGTGCGTGGGTTCTGAATCTGTTTGGTTCTATATCCTACGGTCCTGTTCCACTAACTCAAAAAGTCAAAAGCTAACTTATTGCGTTTTTCGAGACCGGATATCCCCTCACAATACATTACATAAAAAACCATAAAAAGTCAACGCGTATTACAAACTCTCACATAAAAAAGCCAAAAAGCTAAAAAGCAAAAAAAACCAAGTTAATGGCACATCCCCTCATCGTGCATAGTCCTGTTGATCAGCCCCTTATCTCTCCTAGTTTGTTGCTTTTTGGTGTTTGCCACCGAACGAATCGATTTGTTTCTCCTTTCTGTAGCATGTATTTGTGTGTGATCATGTGTGTGTTCTTGTGATGGTTGCATGTGTTGGGTGTGTTTGCTGTGTTCGGTCTGTTAATGCATGTAGTTGTTCAACCTCCCGGTAGAACAGCTTTCCCCGATTAAACTTGCCCCATGTCCATTTCAATCACTTCATGATTGTGATTCAGGTAATGTTGAATTGTGCATTCCCGTATGCCTGTTCGTAGTACTTCATTCTATGGTTTTGTGGAGTCTTTTTCAAAAGAAAAAAAAAATCATGATTTTAAGAACCTAACCTTCATCTTGCACGAATGCCATCATGAGTCTTTATTATTAAGCTGTGTTTGTCTAGTTCATGAATGTAGTTGTTCGACCTCCCTTTCCCCTCCCCCGTCGAGCAACTTTTCCTGATTGGAATAGGGGGCTTGTTCTGATCGCTCCATGACAGTTGAGATAATGCTTAGTTGTGTATTTTCGTATGTCGTTTTGTAGTACTTTAAAGCCTCGTTTGATTCGTGGATTAACTGCCTGAGATAAGACTAATTGTACCACTTTATGAGTTATCCCATGTTTGGTTCCCAAATGACTCTCGGGATTATTAATCCCGGTACTATTTTTATCCTATATGGGGGTACTATATAATCCCAGGGGGTGAGGTGGGATTAACAAAGATGAGATTATTTTCGAAAATATTCGGATGATTTTGGAATTCTTCTAAAAAATGTTTTCAAATTTTTTTTTTATTTTTATTTTTTAGAAAATGTGTTTCAAAAACTTTATTTTTTTAAAAATATTTTCAAAAAATGTTTTCCCAAAAAAAATATCTAAAAAATAATAATTTGGAAACAATAATTTTTAAACTTAGTTTTTTACTATGTTTTTAATAAAATCCCTAAATTTTTTTGGAAATAATTATTTATGTAAAAAAACTTTATTTATTTGAAGTTTTTTGAAAAAAGGTTCTTAAAAAATATTTAAATTTTTTAAAATTGTTTTCAAAAACTTTTTTGAAAAATTATATCTCTGAAATAAAATTTATTTAAAAAATATTGAATAGATTGTGATTTCTCTAAAAAAAAAATTCCAAAATTTTTATTTTTAAATTATTTTTGAAAAAAAACATTTTCAAAACTTTACTTTTTCCAACATAACTATTTTCAAAACAATACTTTTCAAAAACTAGTTTTGTTACCCAAAAATATTTTCAAAATTTTGTTATTTTGCAAAGTAAATGTTTTTCAAAAAAACAATTTTGAAAAGTGATTTTAAAAAAAAAAATACTTTTTTTGCTATTTTGTTAAGAAAACTTTATTTTAACTCTTTTCTTTTTCAAAAAAAAAATATTTTTGATATAAAAAAATTATTCCATAAAGAATCACATGCGAATCAAACATGTGATTGTGTAGAATTAGGGATGAAATTAGTACCACGACAAATAGTCCAGGATTATTAATCTCATCTATTTCAATCCGCGAATCAAACGAGGCCTAATGGTTTGTTGATAACAACAAACTGCTCTTCGTCTTCCATGCATGTCACAGGTCTTTTTATAAAAGAAATATTCGTGTGTTTTCATTTGCATGCTCACTGCTCACACATGTTTCTTTCACACACGCATACTGGTTTAGGTTGATTGATTTGTGTCGATCCGTTCAGTGACTTTGAGGGTTAACTTATAGCTCAACCCTGGCTATTCTGGGTGTTATGATGTGGTCCACGAAACCTTTGGTTATCAGTTGGAACTGGTGGTTGAGATCTTTTACTATATGTAACCGTGGTCAACCTCCTTCCGACGTCCTGTTGGACCCATCAATGCTTTCTATTCTATATATAAACAGCCATCTCATGTTACTGTTTCTAACTTTCGTCCAAAATAATAGTACTATGCAAAAATATGTTCTGGACTACAACACTTCAATTTCTTTACTCTAAAAACAGCTTTCTTTCCCTTTACTTTGCCCGCTCACCAAGTCTACGAATGTTTTTTTTTTTTTTGATCCGAAGTCTACGAATGTTTATTCTTTATGGATTTAATTCAAACCTTTAGGCCTCGTTTGTTTGACCGGAGATAAATGGATGAGATACGAAATCCCTTGGGATATGGGTGAGATACGAAATCCTTGGAATATTCCTCAGGATATCAATGAATGGAGAAAATCCCACCCCGTGGAATTTTATATTCCGTACGGATTGAGATAAAAATTGCCATGGGATTTCAAATCTCATCCACAATGAGGGTAATAAAAATTGGATTTTAGGTCTCACTCCATCCCACTCCCAAATCTCACCAAACAAACGAGGCTTGGATAATTGGCAGGAGTAGGAGGTAAAAATCAACAGGAAATGGTACCTTTTAAGAGGGGTCTTTGGGATTTACGCCTTTATAAGGTAACGAGTTCAAAACCTCTTGAGTGTTATTAACTCATGTGGGGTCAGTTCATACGGAGATTTGCTCCAATTTTAATTGGGCTTCCCCGCAAATGAACAGTAAGATTAGATTTCTCTCGATATGTCGAGATGCATACAGGCTGGCAACTAGCTAGTTATCAAGAAAGAAAGAAAGAAAGAAGAAATTAGTTGTAAGTTGTAACATTTTGTCAAGTACTATATAGAGTGAAGTAGGTAGGATAATCTAAGGAAGGTAAGATATGGGTAGGGTATTGAGGCTAAGTTTCCCAAAATTCCATAAAATTTAGGTGTTGATTTTATGGGAAATCCAATTTTAGCATCTAGATTTTATAAAATTTCCCATAAAATCTGCGTACTAAAATGGGAAATCCCACATGTTGATTTTATGTGATTTTCCACAAATTTTTCTTGGCAAACTCAGCCTGAGTTATAAAGTGACAAAAACTAATGCAGTAATCCTTTTGGAAAGGAGAATTGGTGATTATGACCACATACCACTTGTCCTCTTTATCTTTTAGTTCAAAATGGGTATAATAAGCTGGAGATGAGCATGTGAGTTGAATTAACTACACTTTGCAGGTTCCTATTTTGTATTTTTATACCCTATGATTATGATTTGAAAAATGTGGGGCCTGCCTTATTGTTTTGATTTAGGGGGTTCATCAAAATGGCATGCATGTCATGATGATGCTAGGGTGACCAATTCAATATATGATGCCTGAAGACATCATTATACTGTCTGAAAATTATATTAGGACTATATTAATGACAGCTCGAGGTAATGATGGTTGTCAAGCAAGTGGTGACTAGCTCATGCAGTAGTGAAGCTACATCCTGGGATCGAGTTCAACTACCCCTCCCCCGTGTAATGAATTTGGAATGACGAATGACAAATAAATAAAGAGTCATGCTAGGGGTACATCATTTTGTTGTACACCAAATGTACACCGCTTCTGTGGGATCCAAAATGGGTTTCACACAAATGATCAGAGCTGCTCAATATTTTTAAAACATTTTTTTAAGGACCTCTGTTAAAAATTAGCTCATTTTAACATCGGTAAGGTTTCGATCGATTATTTCCCCAATTTCCTGTCAGTAAATTGGGCACAGAATCGATCGAGTCATTACGGGTGTTAAAATGAGCTAATTTTTAACAGAGGCTCTTAGAAAAGTATTTTAAGAATATTGAGCGGCTCTAATCATTTGTATGAGACTCAAAATGAGTTCCACGGAAATGGTGTACATTTAGTGTACACCAAAATGCTGTACCCATAGGTTTTCCCATAAATAAATAAAAATGATGGTCGTCAATTGTTACTAGTGGAATAAAGGTTCCAGAAAATATATGAGAAATTTTGAACCGTTTAAAACTCAAGATTACAATACTAAAGTGAGTTTGTTAGATTGAATTATTAACATCTCAGTGCTTTGTTATTGATTGCTGAACTAGCATGTAAAACAATAATCCTTAAACCGCGTGAATTTTTCGTTTGTGCATGCGCGCGCGCATATTTCAAATGGATCTGAATGGAGTCTATGGGTGGAGAAAATTTTGGGTACGGGGAGGGTACCACGTGGTACCCTCTCGGCACATCCGGGCCGTCCAACAATGCAATGGACGGTCCGGATTAAAAGTGCCGTCCGGATTTAAAAAAAATTAGAAAAGAAAATAAAAAGAGTGTTTCAATCCGAGCCGTCTGATGCATTTTTGGACGGCTCGGATGCGCCGAGGGGGCACCACGTCACCCATACCCTATTTGCACCCAAAATTAGAGAAAATTTTGGGTACGGGGAGGGTACCACGTGGTACCCTCTCGGCACATCCGGGCCGTCCAATTACTCCTCTTTTAACTTCTTAGTCTTAAATTAGGAAATACTTATATCAGGTGAGACTTGGGAGTCTCGGACAGAGTCGAGTCAGCGGACTACCGCTTATTACATGTTGTGTATTTTGACCGGAACCGGGGACCTGTAGTGAGCAATCACAGCCGTTCGTTTACTAATCAATGATCCGGATTGTCTTCCGTAAAAGATGAGTATTGTACATGTACGATAATTTCATTTAATCTTAACTGTTGATTGCCGAACGAACGACTGCGATTGCTCACTACAGGAGTGTAGTGAGTTTGCTCATTACACGCCTCCCTATTTAGAGTTGTAGGACTCTTTTACGGGAGAATGATTTTGTTCACCTTCATAAAAGGAGGTGAAAGTTACCCTCACTCTTGAGGAAAATGTGGGTCCCACCATAAACAATATAATCTCATATGACTTGTAGTCTCATGGAACTAATAGTGATACATCTAATGTGAGATTAGTTAGGAACTGATATATCCCCTTGTTTGTGGGACACGTGTCCTTCTATAACATTAATCACTCAATGACATAACATTAACCATAATAAAGCGGAACAAAAAACTATGGATTCCGTAGCAAAAATCACCAAAAGGCGTAACATTTATTAACAATTTAATGTCATAACATTAACATTTAGAAGGCACAACATTTTAACCATACCATGACCTAACATTGCTCAAATGTCCTGCCTTACTTTTCTTGCGGTGTCCCTATTATAACTTTAATCACTCAATGTCATAATATTAACCTTAAGAAAGCATAATGTGTTCCGATTAGTCATCCGATGTGCATTTAATCTGGCCTCTAAAATTTAATCAAACACTAGATATGTGGAAAGCTTGAATAGATATTCCAATCCTATGTTCACTTTCGGTTAAGGAAATGAGCCCAAGTAATAATTAATTTTTTGTCTAAAAAAGAGTTGTTAGACTTATGTTCTTCTCTTTTTATATGAGATTCCTATGTTAATGTTGGTCCATAACTGTGTGATTTTAAGTGGAACGAACTACTTAATTTTTTGTGTTCTTTGTCTGATGTTCTTTTGTATCTTTAGATCATCCAAATACAAAAGAACATCAGACAAAGAACACAAGGGATCACAACATATGAGTCCATGAAAACTTTTCCCAAAAACGTTCAAGAAAGAGAAATGGATGGCTCAGATCTAAGCCATCAGTTTCTCAATCCTAGACGTTTTTGGAGAAAGTTTTCATGAACCCTACTAGTCCTCGAGAAGAAAAGGAATAAATCTAAAGAACATAAAAGATCACAGGTCCAACATATACCAGGAAAAAGCAAATGCAAACAAACTTACACATGAAAATCATAATAGGGATCACAAGTCCAACATATACCAGGAAAAAGCAAATCCAAACAAACTTACACATGAAAATCATAATATGGACCCCCCAAGGTTTTTTTGATCTCATTTTTCTTGCATTTTTCTGTATTCTCATCTTTTCCACTTAAAGCAAATAAGAGTCACAAGACTCTGATCCTTTTTATGTGCAGTGTGATGGAAAACACAAAAGAGTACTTATGCAGGGCAGTGGTCACAGTTGTTGATCATCTCGGAAGTGTCTCAGCTAATCTCGATTACCAGCTTTTGAATGACAGTGTAGTTTCAGAAACAGAGATCAGAATCGATGGACTGACACAAGTTAGTATAACACAATGCTGTTATTACACTGATTTTAACCCTCCCTTTTTTCATTCAAATGCTCTAATTTTTCTGTCGACATTCTTGCGAAATTTAAAGATTATTAATTCCTCGAGAAAAAAAAAACTGATATGTAAAGGATAGTACTGTAATAAATCAATAAGCAAAAGAAATAGAGTGCATTTGAATAAAATTTTAGTGTCAAAATCATTTCGCCTTGCCATAGTTGAACAGGCTGATAAATTCAAGCATGGGTTGAAAACTTATGAGCATCAAAAATATGTTTAAGCTTGGTTTGTATCATGACGGGAGCCCATCAGGCATCAGGGCCGACCTTAAGTAGCTTGCATATTTTACACATCATTTGTCAAACGAGCCTACTAGTAGCTTGCTAGAGCTTGTTACGAAAGCTTAACGAGCTTCAAAAAAAAAAAAATGTTCACGCCTCATTTGTTTATTTAACGAAAAAAAATTTGTTCACCCTCACCAAAAGAGGGTGAACAAATTTTTACTCTTATTTAACGGACTTATGTCAACAGAGACTTGTTATTATTATACTGAAGTGGTTTTCTTTTGGTGTGTAACAGAGACTTGTCACTTGCAACCAATACAGTCACCA
>JAXBDA010003233.1:0-36049 GCA_036023075.1 Gaultheria prostrata | reverse complement strand
TTTTGGAGCTGTTCAGATTGTGGTATCTCAGATACCAGATTTCCATAACATGGCATGGCTCTCTATTGTGGCAACAACCATGTCCTTCTCCTACTCTTTTATCGGATTGGGACTTGGAATTGCAAAAGTTATAGGTATGTTATTGAGTAGTGTATTTTTTCTTCTTTTATGCTATGTTTGGATCATGGATTTGTGGAGTAATGAGAAAGGAAAGGGAAAAGTTACAAAACCAAAATCAAGTGAAATTTCCTAACGGTAGAGCTTTTGTTTGGTTAAAATTTTAGAAAATTAGAACAACATGAACTTTTATTTGTCACTGTTTTGTTTGTTTTCATACTCATGAAACGATTAACTTGAAAAACGAATTTCGCTCCTCTTTCATTTTCCTTCCCCTGGACTAAGCTGAAATCTGAACACGACGTTGGGAATTTGTAAGCCGTCTAATTTTCATTAAAAATTAAAGGCTTTTCTTCAATTAGAGCAGCATCAAGATGCTATGGAGCAAAAAGTCTTTGTGCTACTCCCTAAAAAAATTAAAACGAATGACATTTTCGATAGAGAATTCAGCTGTGCGGAGATTGACTCCTTGCTTTTGCCATTGCAGAAAATGGGGAGATCAAAGGGAGCATTGGAGGAGTTTCAGCTGACAGTATAGCTGATAAACTATGGTTGGTCTTTCAGGCACTTGGAGATATCGCCTTTTCATTTCCATTTCCATTGATTCTTCTGGAGATACAGGTACTCGTTAGTCATTTGATAAATATCACATGTTTCAAGCAAAGAAAAATTTAAATTCAGGCATGTCAAAAAATAAGTTTTCAGAAGCGAGAGTTTTATATAAAAGATAATTATAGATGAATCGTGGAAGGAGAAATAACAATGGCTCCTTTGTAATGAAGGACACTTTGAAATCACCTCCACCAGAAAACCAGAACATGAAGAAGGGCTCCACGGGTGCAATCTTCATCGCTACATTTTTCTACCTCTGCTGTGGAAGCTTTGGATATGCAGCCTTTGGGAGTGATACACCAGGGAACCTCTTAACAGGATTTGGATTCTACGAGCCTTATTGGCTCATTGATTTTGCCAATGCTTGCATTATTGTACATCTTGTTGGAGGCTATCAGGTACAGTCATCTCGTATCATCTCGTTCATGTTACATTTTGCTTTCCTTTTACTGCAGTATATAACTAATACAACTTGCATTAGTTTGGTAGGTATTTAGTCAGCCACTTTTTGCATTTGGGGAAAGATGGTTCAGCGAGAAGTTTCCAAACAGTGGATTCGTGAACAATTTCTACCCGTTTAAACTCCCATTGGTGCCGGTTTTTCAATTGAATTCTTTTAGGCTATGTTTTCGGACTTGTTACGTTATATCAACAACTGTAATTGCAATGATCTTCCCTTACTTCAACCAAGTTCTGGGAGTGTGTGGGGCCTTGAACTTCTGGCCCTTGGCAATATATTTCCCCATGGAAATGTACTTTGTGCAGAAGAAGATTGGAGCTTGGACTACGAAGTGGATTCTTTATCAAACTGTTAGCATTGTTTGTTTGCTGGTTTCCATAGTGGCCTTAATTGCGTCAATTGAAGGACTCGTTGTTGCAAAATTGAGCTGAAAATCATAGTATAGAGCTTTCTACAAAGGGGTATGGGATGGAAATTCATGTCAAGATTTTCTTATCAGGATATTCCTTAGCTGGAGGTCTATGGCAATTTTATGCATTCTTTGCATAGATAGCTTCATTTGTATGTGACGAGTTAATAATGGGTTTTTAATACCCGTAAATATATTTGGTTATCCGGTGTAAGTTTAACTCTCTGGGGCTATCATTTGCCATGATTTACAGTCCGCGTCGCACCACATAGCGATGTTCTCGGCCGATCAGGACTCGGCTTAAATAATCTGGTAAACAAACGGGTTATAACCAGATTGATTGTACATGGACAGATTGGAGTTTAGAAAGTTCGAACATTCTAGATCTATGGGTTACTCATTTAAGACGATGAGTGTTCAAAAATGATTGTTTCATCCATTGCCGCAGTCGGAAAGGTAAATCAACCTCAATTGGAGTACTTTATAAAACCTTATAAGCTGATGACTTGGAAATTTTGTTGCTGAATAATTGTTGTGAATCATGCCTATATCCTAATTCCATCAGGTTTTTTCAATTCTCCCCCACCTGAACCCTTTACCCGAAAAATTTACTCCCTCCGTCTTATTTTGTTTGTCAATTACAAATTTTGTCTCTTTTGTGTCTATTGCCCATATATTTCAATGTGAATCTCCAAAAATAAGCAATATGAATCTTATTTAATAAATTTCAATTTGTTCTATAATACGAAATTCTCGGAATCATAAAAATGTTATAGATTAGAAGGTATAGGCAATAAAAACAAAAGCGACGAAAAGAATACTGTAATTGACAAACAAAATTGGACAGAGAAAGTAAAATACCCGTCCCGAATGGGACAGGATAGGTTGAATTGTCATCCCTATTTGTCTGTAGTATAAAAGACCAAAAAAAAAAAAACGCAAGGAAAACTCTCCCTTACTGAATAATTAGAAAGATAGCACACACTTTGTAAAATTTTAGGATGACCGTGGATAATGGGGTAGTAGTTATGATAAGTTAAATTGCTTTTTTGTTCATGACAGTTACTCCATCTAATGGGACTTTTAAAGTAATGGCAAAAAGTAGTATATTTTTTGAGTTACAACTATAGAAACAACTTTTGTGATGGAGGTTCAAATATTGTTCACACCAAAATCATGTACTAGTAGAATAGAATTAGGGTGAGTTTGGCTTAACCTTTGAGGTTTTTTTTGGCATGGTGTTTTGTTGTTGTTACTCTTAATTTTTAGTAGATTCACGTCAAATTTTTACATCGTATCGTTTGTCTCGACAAGATGAATTGAAAAGTAAATTTTATTGATTAAAGTTGAAAAAAAAAACTCATATAAGGCAACAAAGGACCAAACCGAGCCTTATGTCCCAAATTAGTTGGGGTCGGCTACATGAATTCTTTTCTTCCACTGAGCTCTGTCAAGTGCTGCTTGCTCACTTAGCCCTAGTAGACTCAAATCCTTGCGCACGACCGCATCTAATGTCAATTTGACTACTATCCTATCCGTTCTCTTAACTACTATATCCGCTGGTCTCCGATAGACATGCCCAAACCACCTAAGCCTATTTTCCCTCAACTTCTCCTCTATAGGTACTACATCTACCATCTCGCGGACTGTTTCATTTCTAATCCTATTTTGTCTAGTCTTACTACACAATCCCTCAACATTTTCATTTTCGCTACACTTATCTTGTTGACTTGTTGTTTCTTAAGGCAATAAAGGAGACAAAAAAAAAAAGGTCGATTATTCGATTCTTCTCATCAAGACAAACGAAATGAATTGAACTCTGGGTTGTGGAAGCCAACGTTAGCCAAGTTTAAAGACCGTTCTAATGGATTGAACTCTGGGTTGCTCCTCTACTGATTCTCCGGCTTTTGTGACTATTTTCTGTAAGTGCTGTTCGGCTTTTGGAATGGAATTTACTGTTGATAAAAAAAAAAAAGACGAACGAAATGATGTACAGATTTGAAATAATCGAAAAGATCCAAAAAGTTGGGCCAAATTGACCCATATTTACATGGAAAAAATAATACTCCACTATCCAAATTAAAAATATTAATGCTGTAACTCGTCCACTTTCATTATCTTCACATCCTTAATCATTTCAGCACTATTACATACACAAAAAATATACTCAGAATTTACTCAGAATTTGAAAATCAATGGCCCAGATTCACTTGGAATAAATCTGGGCCATTGATTTACATATTCCGGATAAATTTTGGGTACCCTTTCTGGATACCTAGACTTTCTGTAATCCCGTTTCATACCCTTTTATCCATCAATCATTAAAAGTCAGTATTTTTTTAAGAATAAAGTAAACTACTTGGAAGTAGGCCAAGTGGGCCATCAACAGCAATAACAAAATATAGGGAAAACAATACTCTGTGTACACCATTTTGTACACACCAAATGTACACCTCCATGGGTGGGACCTATGTTGGATCTTACACGAATAATCAGAACTGTTAAATTTATTTCTTTTATACACGTTTTCGGTTAAAAAATTATTCATTTGATTATCAATAACAGCTTGTTTGATTTTTCTCCTTGAATTTGCCAAGGATGAAGTAATAAATTGATCAAGCATTTACTGATATTTGAATCAGCTGATTTTTGGTAGGGGTCCGTAAAAATAATTTCTTATGGAATATAAATTAAACGACCTGATCATTAATATTAATGTTAGATCCCAAAACAAGTCTCACACAAAGTGTGGTAGATTATGGTGTACCCAACCCATAACAATGCTCATATAGGAAATTGAGGAAATTGATCAAATGTTTTCCACATTGCACTTATTGGAAGAGTATAGGACCAGTCTCCAAGGCCGTCACTGTCGCAGCTGAAATCCACTAACTTTTTTGATTACTTTGAAGAATAGAGAGGTACCGTGCGAAGAAGAAGAAGAAGAAGAAGAATATAGGTATGTTTCGTGTTTGTGTACGAATGAAATGATGCTCTCCTTACAATTGCGATTTAGTTCAATCCAAACTGATGAGCACCTTGGAATCAAAGGCCATGGGAGTGGAAGCCAGAGATCATCAGATCCCTTTGGTTGAATCTTCCTTTTCTTCATCATCCAATCAACCCATCAAAAGAAATGGTTCGTCTTTCTTCTTCTTTCTCTTTAATTGCTCTCTTTTGCTACTCTACCTTTCTATTTTGCCCCTTCTTTCCTTAACAGATAATAATAACCATTGAATTTTTGGGTGATCTGAGCAATACCCATGATTCATCAGAGAAAATGACTTGTGTAGAAGTATCAAATCAAGTATTTAACCCTAAAATTCAGTTCCTCATAGTTTGTATGAAGATCATGTATTGTTGTATATAAAACCATTATCCGTAAAATAAGAAATGAATAACTTAAATCATGACTTTGTCGACAAAAGTATAGAGGAAATTACTTTAATTTCATGTTAATTAGTACTTCCTTTGCAACAGTCACATGCCAATTATTTCCATTTATATGCCATTTATTTATGACAGTGGTTACTTGTGGGGGGAAAAAGCATTTATCTGTGGGGAGTATTATGCTTAACATTTGGTATATAAGATACTAGCAGAAATCCCGTGCTATGCATGCACGAAAGACTGAAATCTTATTCGGAAGTAAACATGACAGTGTCACAGTGAATTATCTTATTGTCAATGGAATATGTACATTTTTTGGCTAATATCCCTCACTCTATGCACAGGACTCTGTGTCTGTGTAAGCTACAACTACCAGTTTTTTGAATGTCATTTAGTCTGCAATTGTTATTATTGTATGTTGAGTTGGAGGGGTGAAATATTTTGCTCGAATGTAGAGTACTACTCTACTATTAAAAAACATATTGCTTGAATATAACAACATATAGTTAACCAACGTAATAATGAAATCCATATTAGACCATATTAATTAGGAGTATTTCCCTAACACGTATTAATACCAATGTTAACTATGTGCACAAATGATCATGTCAGGAGATATACATGAATGAGACTAGGGTATCTAAAGCCTAAGTAAACCTGAAAAAGGAAAACTGAAATGGTTAACTGATCTTTTAATCGGCATCGAGCAAGTATAGGGTGATGCCGCTGGTGTTGATTAGACTAGAAATTACTACTCCTTTCATTCTCTTTGGTGTGTTTCTTTATGAAAAAAACTTGCATTTTATTGATCAGAAGTGTACTTTTGTGGCTAATTTTTACAATTTTTTGCTCAATTTGATCTAAATCTGGTACAAAAGCTTTTGAAAAAGGAGACAAACAGAAAGAAATGGAAGAATTGTAGCGTAAAGGATTAGCCCAAAAAACTAGTAATACCAGTGATCAATTTAAAAAAATATTGCGAATCCTTTTGGTTTTCTTCTGTTGGCTCCGTCAAAGAAATATGCACGTGCATGTATTTATTTACTATATACTATAGACTCTCTGAATTTCTTGATATCAGTTGGGTTTTTCAGCAATCACGAAATACACGCACTAATTTACAAAAAAGTTTGAATTTTGTGATGAATCTCCTCGAGGATAATTAGTCAACTTTGAAACTTAAGTTTCAAATACATTTGAATTTGAGGTAAATCTTCTTGAGGGTAACAACTAACAAGTTAGGGGAGTATATAGGTATACCGTATACATACAAAGTCCACCCATATGAGGATAAGCCGATAAGGATATGAAACGGATTCACATAAACTTTCTAATGCCTGTTTAAATAAAAAAAAAAACTCTGTAATTCAGTATTTGCTAGGTATGGCTAAATTTCAAAATGCATGTGTTCCTTCAAAAGTTTAACGACAATCATATGAAATTGTGCCACTTGTCACTCTCACAATTTTTCTGCATTTGCTATAATATATAGTATCTATAACTGATATGTGGGTTTCATGAAATCATAAAGGGAACATATGGACGGCTGTGGCGCACATAATAACGGGAGTGATAGGCGCAGGTGTACTATCATTGGCATGGAGCATAGCTCAGCTAGGGTGGATTGCTGGACCATTGACCATGCTGATCTTCGCATCAATCACCTTTGTTTCTGCCTTCTCTCTCTGCAACTGCTACCGATCACCCGATCCTCTATGCGGACCCACCAGAAATACCTCTTACCTGGAAGCCGTCCGGATGATTTTAGGTGAGATCCTAGGTAGTTCAAAGTTTATGATCATCATGTTTTTGGAAAAGCATTTCTCTTGGCATGCCAATTTTTCCGGAACAACTCTGTCCTTATTATATCATAAGTCATAAGCATGTCCCCCCCACCCCCCGATAAGTCGTAAGCATGTTCTTTAATTCCACAGTTGGGTTCAAAACTCAGATAGAACACTGGCCAACTACTTATATTGTAGTTGAGTAAGAGGCTAAAGCTTCACTTCTTTTTTGGATAATTGACATTTTGTGTTGCACCATTGCACGAGAACCATTTTTCTGGTCTTTGCTTCTGCACTTTTATTTGTTTTCTTTGGCATTGGCCATGCTTCTTAATCATTGCTATGTTACTTTGTTTGCAATGTGTTATACCATCGGTTATGATGGGCACCGATTTCAGCTATTTTTACATGGAACTACTTGTAGTTTAGCTTAGGTTGGTGGAATTCGAGCTACAGTTCTTGCAGAATATTTTCACGCCAATGAAGAAATGTTTGGTCATATGCCAATTTAAGCGGTTCTGATGCATTGCAAAGGGACCCCATAACCATGTGTGCTATTGTGAATGGTTTCAATTGTTTTCCATTATATCTCCATTGTATCTTACATCAATATGTCTTACAAAGAGCTCTGTTGTAATCAATACCCCAACTCAGAGGAACTTTATTTTCCATTTATAGAGCAAACCCGGATGATGTTCCTATTTGTAAATTACTATTGGTAATGTTCAAAGGAGTAACTGTGCTGCAGAGCTTAGATGCTTGCTTATTATGACACAATTAAGCCTTGGAGGACAATCATCTCGATCTGATTCTTATCACCATATTAGATATAATAGTTGCCACTGGATCTGATTTCAGGAAAGAGGAGTGCAGTAGTGTGTAGTATCTTTCTACGAATAAACTATTGCAAGGTCGGGATCGTCTATACCATAACGGCTGCTACCAGCATGAGGTATTCCTTCTCGCATTCGTCGTACTTTAGATGCTTTCTTCAAACAATGAGGCATCCTATCTTTAGTGAATTTGGCTTTGCACGGTTCAAATCTGATTCTGTATACAAGTGAGTTTTTACTCGACACAAGTGATCACTTATCAAGCATTAAATCGAGTTACATGTTTGAGCTGTTTCAAGTGAAGATGGTTTAATGAATTCAAGCTTACGAACTTAATTAACAAACCCGTGGTTCCTTTTTTATGTCAACTATGTCTCACTTAAAAAGAAAATTCATTTGTAACTGTTCTATTCTGTTAATGGCTGCAGAGCAATTCTGAAATCAAACTGTTACCACAAAGAAGGGCACCAAGCTGCTTGTGACTACGGATATACATCTTATATGCTCTTCTTTGGGTTTGTTCAAATAGTAATATCTCAGATACCCAATTTTCGTGATACAGAATGGCTCTCAATTGTCGCTTCAATCATGTCATTCTCCTATTCTATCATTGGATCAGCACTTGGCCTCGCAAAAGTAATAGGTATGGTCAATTATATGCTATGTAAATGTATCGGTATGGTCAATTATATGCTATGTAAACGTATCACTGCAGTTGGTAGTGCTAAAATGACTAAATAATTTAAGGCACGTAAGAATTTCAAATGAAAAAATTGAGATCTGGGCCTCAAATCCTCACGTTCAGTTTGGATGATTAGGAATTTCAAATCAAGCCAAATCAGCTTGACTCCTCCGCCTCTCGTTTGGGCAGTATTTTTTTCATTTTTCATCATATTCTCCAATTGTTTAGACGTCTGCTTCTGCTTGATCCTCTCTGCACATCTAGGGATGGACTACTCCTCTCATTTGGGCAGTATTTTTTTCATTTTTTGTCATTCTCTCCAATCGTTCAGGCTTCTGGTTCTGCTAGATCTTCTTTTGCACATCTGGGTACATAGGGGACTTATCTTTTAGAACTTCATACAAGGAAGAAGATGAGAGTGGTGCACAGAGGTGATTGCGGGGATGATCACTACTGTCAAGGAAGACTGAAAGGGATTTGGCAGCAACTGCTGAACCTGTTGGTCCCTGGATTCAAGCTCTTATTCCCCTTTCACTGGGACCAGTGGGATATATGGACCTACGGAATATATTCTTTAGTTATCTTGTTTAGCTGGTTGTGAGTATGCATATTTCTCATCCAAACCAAAGATTTGATATTGAAATCATTGTAATTTAAATCAACTCTAACATCCAAATCCACGTATCCAAATGGAATCTAAAAGTTTCTCCTTCGAAACCAAACAGTTATGATGCAGTCAATTGGCATGTACTCAAGAGTCTCAACATATTGTTTCTTGAGTGTGAAATGCAGGAGATGGAAGCATAAAGGGTAGCATTAGAGGGGCACCAACTTCTACGGCACCACAAAAAGTATGGTTGGTTTCTCAAGCTATTGGGGACATTGCATTTGCCTTTCCATTCGCCGTCATTCTGATTGAGATACAGGTACCATGGGTTTTCATTTTCATATCGGAAAATTCCACTATAGAAGAACATCAAACCTCAATTAGCATTACTTTCAAAACATGAAGGACACTTTGAAGTCGCCTCCACCGGAAAAGGTAACCATGAAGAAGGCCTCAACTATTGCGATTAGTATAACGACGTTTTTTTATCTCTGCTGTGGAGGGTTTGGTTATGCGGCCTTTGGGAATTTTGCACCGGGGAACCTCCTGACAGGGTTTGGATTCTATGAGCCGTATTGGGTCATTGACTTTGCTAATGCGTGCATCATTCTTCATCTTGTTGGAGGATATCAGGTACTCGAGTACTAATGGATACGACTGTCTCTCACCTAAAAGTTTTGTTCTCTATTATATAAGATCACCAGTTACCACGTCTAAATATTGGTTTTAATCTTTTCAAGGGCTAGAAATTGAGTTTATTGGTTGATTCTCATTTCTCACCCCCTAATGATACATTGAGGACACTTCTTAGCAAAAATTCCTAGATTCATGGAGATCTGGAACATACGGGTTATCATTCTTTCTTGCATAAACGGGAAGTGCCCTACCTTTTGAGTGTCATTTGAACTATTTGATTGGAAGTAACTAAAGTTTTCAACCAACCAAATTGCTGGAACTTTTTATGCATGGCCTTAACTGAGCTCTAGGAAATGTCAATTCTGTTTCAAATCTGTGTCCTCTTTGTTGCCAGGTATTCAGTCAACCACTGTTTGCAGACTTGGAAAAATTGATTGCTGAGAAGCTCCCAAACAGTGGATTTATTCATGAAAATTACGTTTTGAAAGCCCCCGTGTTCCCGGCATTTAGAGTAAATTTTCTCAGGCTGTGCTTTCGAACTGCTTATGTTGCATTTATCACTGGAATTGCAATTGCCTTTCCTTACTTCAACCAAGTTGTGGGAGTAGCCGGGTCTTTAAACTTTTGGCCGTTGGTTATCTTTTTCCCTGTGGAAATGTACATTGCCCAGATGAATATTCGAGCATGGACAAGAAAGTGGGTCGCCCTTCGTGTTTTTACCATTGTTTGTTTGATGGTCACACTGTTCGCGTTGGTCGGGTCAATTGAAGGATTGATAAAAGCAAGGTTTGGCTAAGGCATACTTTGTTTGTCTTACAAAATGTAAAGTTGAAAGAAGCAAGCTTTGGCTTGGGCACACTCTGTTCTACTGTAAAACGCGAGATTGACAGAAATCTGTATAATTGTATGGGAAATAATTGTTGTTCATTTGATACACAGCCCAACTATGAAAAGCTTACTTGACATTGTTGTTGATGGTTGTTTTCATGCTTTAATCTAATTATTTTCTTCTCATTCTTTGTAAATACTTCATGGATGTAAATTTGGATGTGACCTGGCATTGCTCGTCTTTTATTTGTGGCTACCCAATCCATCTAACATCGGAAAAATATTGAAAGTAAATTCGATTTAGTATAAGGAAACACAAGCAGGTACTGTATGAAAATTATAAATTGAGATTAACTTTTTGAACCACGTGCTTAGGCTAAAAGTTAGCAGGTCAATTCGTAGGTTGTTAGTACATTATTACTTTCAAATAATACTATAATATTTTTAAAAAGTTAGAGAGTAATTTTTAATAAGTTGAATGTCGAAGCAATTGTATTATTCTCTTAAAATGTTTTATTTCCTCAATTGGAAAACAACTTGAGATGGAAGGAGTACTTCGGAAAGGTAGGTACATACTTTGCATTCAACTTTTAATGTTGTAGCCTATTCTCGAGTTGAATTTAGGAACATGAAAACAAGCTCACAAAATTTACACATATCTTCTTAGATTGTTACTTTACATTGAATTTAGGAATTAAAAACAAGCCCACATAATTTTATACATATCTAAACACCCTCTTAGAATATTGGGAAATTCTAGTTGGATTACAAATTGCTTTGCTATTTATTTCATAGTTGTGTATCATTGACTTTTTCTTTTTTCTTAACGAAGTTGCGTTAAATATAATTGCTGGAAAACCGAAAAATAAATCTATTTTAAGGGTCCGTAATAACAAACGAAATCTATCCGTTGTGGCCACCGCAACAAAAATCTGACCGTTGGGGTTATCCTCGAATCGTTTAAATACCTGAGACTCCCTCTCTCTTCCCCACAAAAATCTCTCTCTCTCTCTCTCTCTCTCTCTCTCTCTCCCTCTCTCTCTCTCTCTCTCTCTGGTTGCCATTGTTTCCATACAGAACTTTCTCTGTTCAACGAAATCACACAAACCCATTTCACAATTACACCCATTTCACATTCCCAATCAATCAATCACTCACTCACATTCTCATTTTTACTTAATCTCACAAATCTTGCTCAACAAATGGCACAATCCAAAGACACCCACATCGTAGAAATCCCGGTGGACGAAGAACACCAACAGAAACACCAGCAACAGATCACAATCTCCATTATGCAAAACCACCCCTTAATGGAGATCTCCCAATCTCCTGGCCATCTCTTGCTCCTTAAGCTTTGGCAGAGAGAGGAATCCCTCTTCGCTAACCGAATCTCCATGAAAGAGACCAGAATGGATTCAATTAGATCAGAATTATTCCAACTCTGCTTTTTATTCTTCGTCTTTCACGCGTTTTTCCTCACCATTTTGTTCACATCTTCTATTAACTCGGAACAAGATCGCGATCGCGTGTGTTCTAGTTGGTTTCTTCCTTCGATTTTATCCCTTTCGACTTCCGTCGTTATTGTGTTGTTGGTTCAGGTGAAATTGTGCAGGTATTGGAAGGCGGAGAGACATTTGCAGAGAGAGAAAGTGGATAACAGAACACTGACGAGGTGCATTCAGGAATTGAGGATGAAAGGCGCGAGTTTCGATTTGTCGAAAGAGCCGCAAAATGGGAAGAGATTGAAGAGCTCGAGCGTGGAAATTAAGTGGAAGCCCCTCACTTGGTGTTATCAGAATCTGTTGACTATTTGTTTGCTTTGCTTTGCAGCTCTGGTCTGCCCTGCTTCCAAATTAATCCTCTGCGTTTAGTGACTTACTGTTCGAGTCCAAGGGGTGGGGCAACAGGTAATGTAGTGTCATTTTCATGTAGTCACCAAATCTTTCGTGTCATGTTTAGATCGTGTCGGATTCGTATTATCATGTCATGTCAAAAAATCCTATTTAGTTCATCAAACTAATGTCTAATATATTAAATTACTAGTAGCAAAAAATGTTTATTTTTAGTTCAATTATATAGATTTATTTTATTTTTCGTGTCAGACATACCCACCCGTCCTATAGTGGCCTCTAATCAAGTTTTGGAATGGACCCATTTAGCAGTAAGTGTCAAGGTTAGATCCCATATAATTTTGAAGTTTTACTATTGGTGCTAATAAGAAAATTAATCTCGCAGATGCATCACTTCAAAGGATCCACACATATCGAACAGCTTCCAAGGGTGTCCACACACATCGAATTACAATGTGGAAACGTACATCTGTGTCCAGAACACTGGTGTGAGTTCAAATCATGATTGTGCTTTCGATATGAAAACACAGCACTGCCGGGGGATGAAGCATCTTGGTCCGATCTTGCTTGTTAGATTCAACTTACAACAACAAAAAATAAAACAGTATAAAACAGTACATGTTATGGTGTTAAGGCTTCTTGCAAATAGGCCGATAACAAACAACTTCACTAGCTATGAAGCATATGAATTATGGTTTCCAATCTCTCCAGAAGTGCCAGCGACCGCATTTTCTCTGCCGAATTGGCCGCCGCTGAAGATCCTTTTACTGTATTTTCACTATGCAACACTGCTGGTGTTCCGATTGTTTGCGAATTCTATACATACAGGAGAGTATCTTTCATACATGTGTTCCGGATTTTCCAAATTTTTGAGCTTTTTAGGCAACACAGGAGCATAGCATATACTGTACAGGAATGATTATTTTTTACATTACCAAATTTGGACTCCTAGAGTTGGGGTCTTTGGTTCAACACATTACACTCCCTTCCTAAGTCAACTAGGTGCGAGTCAGTGCCCAATTTTGCCAATTTTTGCTTTTTGTGATTATCGGTTCATCTCGACGAATGTAATTGAAAAATTAAAAAATTACGACTTTTACCCAATTTTTGGGGTGAAAGAACCAACTTTTGTTGTATTAGGCTACCTGCTAATAAGGATATGAAGGGAAAAAGCATTTTCATGGTAAATTTCGAATTTGTTTTCGTTTTCATATAAACACGACGACAACATTACTACGTCCATTATTTAGTACATTGTACATGGATCATATTTTTTTACACTTTCTGTCATTATCTTGCTAGTTAATGGGGGGTGACATTTATTTTAATATTTAGAACTTTTTCACTGTCAAATGAGAAAGGGATCATCAGACATCTGATTTCTTACAAAAAAAAAAAAAATGCTAATATATAACATCTCAACTACCTAAATAGGTGAAGCATCAATTGGATATGCCAACAACTATCAATATAGTTTTTATTTTCTTCAATGATCAAATTTTCACAACTTTTATATACGAATAACTCATTTGTCATATTCCCAATCACAAGAAAACTATTGAATTAGAATGCATAAAAATATAACTTAAAGCACATGATAAAATTCCTAATGGAAACTCAATAATGTTTTGGAATCCAATAATGAGTCCTTTTGGCACTTGGTGATGTAGGACCAGCATGAACAGAAGGAAAAGCGTACCACATAGTATCATACATTAATTCTATTTTCTTTTCTTTTTTTTCTTTTTAACAGCATCAGATCAACTTACGCTTATTTTGACTAGTATGTGGGTCTTGAAATTATGACTAAGTAAATCTCTAATAGTTCCGACAATTTTTTGTTTATGGCAAAAATCGAGCCTGTGAACGGGGGAGGATAGGAGTGTAGTACCACTCGGTATGACCCCAGAAAAACTTGTTGCTAGTTTCTTCCAAGGGTTGGATAATTTCCGGTATAACAGGACCCGTCCATGTCCTTCTTTTTAGCTCATCTTAGACTCACTTCGATAATTGAAATTTTTTATTTTGCGGAGATCGTTGAAAAGATCAATCACATCAAAATTTTCTTTGATCAAATTCGAATAAACTAATGACCAATACATATTTATATTGGAATAATAGATTATTATTCAGCATGTTTTTTTATGATAAATTGATAATTATTTTTTCAAATCGTATGTCAGTAGATGGAGCTTCTAATTAAGATCTAGGAATAAATAACTTCAATTATTGAAGTGAGCCCAGAAAAGATCGCGAAGAGTTATTTCAATAATTTCTTAAATGGTTTTTTTTTTTGATCGAAAGAAAATGTAAATGGGAGGAGTTTGCTTTGGAAAACCAAGTGGTTTATTTTTAGTTCTTATTCAATTTTTTTTTGCATTAACAAGTGCAAAATTATTAACCATACTTAAATTTTTACGAATAAATACAAAAATAATTCAATAAATCACAAAAGTTTAGTGAATTTGTTAAAAAGTTTAATTATAATTTTATACTGTACTTTTTAGATTCCTCTCGTCGTGACTAACTAATAAATTAAAAAAATTGACGCAAAACAAAAAAATATACATATTTTTCGAATGAAGACAATAAAAATAAATTATTTTTAATTTATTTAACCAAAGCAACCCAAGTGATGTGCATTTTTTTAATTTAATTTTAGCAAATACGGAGTACTAACTTTTACCGGTTTCACGGCGCGAGTTTTACATGTTGTCATGTGCATACAACATACACGTAACTGTCAACTACGCAAGCTGGCGTCCTCCAGTCCAGTCCAGACCTTCAATAAATACAACGCTTTCAATTCAACTGCCGTAAACGAGAGAGAGAGAGAGAGAGAGAGAGAGAGAGAGGAGTTGGTGGGCAATCTGGCGCCGATCTCGCCGGAAAACATGTCTTCCGGCAGGTACATGGCGTACTCTCCCTCTCCCTCCGCCCCTCCCTCTCCTCACATCGGCGGTCTTCGCTCCGCCTCCACCGCCCTCGTCGAGCACGAGAAGTATGCTATCTTCTCTCTCCTCTCCAACCTTGTATTCATAGATCTGCGAATATTCACTCTCTTTCTAATAACCGATTGGTCTGATGCTTAGGTTTTTATACGAGTTCCTTTTTTTTTTTTTTGGTGACTTGCTTTGGGTATTCCGTTTCGTTGTCATTGTTTAGACAATTATGAATTTTTAGTTCGTGAATTCATTTCAATATATATGCTTCAGTTTAACAATCTGATTAGCCCCAAGCGTTTGGCCTGGTCGTCAAGGCCTCGGAGTTAGGTTTGCAGGTTCGTACTTCCCAGCTGGTATCAATTCCTTTCGGATTTGAGCCGCTTGTGGACTGTGGATGTTGGGAGATTAGTCGAGGTGCGCGTAAGTTGTCCGGATTTATAAATGAAAAGTTTAACAATCTGATCTGTTCCAGCTAGCTCACTTAACACTTAATTGTTGTGGTTCCAATATCGGTGACAAGAAAATTGATGGTCAACTGGTAGTATTATTTTCCCTTGGTTTGATCTGAAGATTGGGTTTTTAGGGCTGTGGTTATACACCACTTCATAATTTAGACTGTTTCCAACGCTTTCTCGATATACTCGAACTTCTGATTCAAAGCTTTATTGTTATGAAGCACCATGATGGGTGAACTCTTGAGATTGATGTAGCTACTATTGGTAACTGTTTACTGAAACCAATCTTTTCTTTCACAGGTATCTATCTGAGTTACTTGCGGAGCGCAACAAACTTAATCCATTTATGCCAGTGCTTCCTCATTGTTGTCGGTTATTGAATCAGGGTGAGTTTGGAAGTCCATTATTGTCTCCCATAGGATCTGAAAAATTGTGAAAATGTTCAAGTTTTACATTGTTTTATATTATTTATTGGGCACATATGTGGAAAGTTGCTGAAGGTGGCTCCAACATCCACCATAAGTTATAACCCATAGAAAAGTCAAGATTAACTGCAGTTTAGCAGCTTTTGGACCGCAAATTTCTAAGCCTAATATTGCATTGTGCCAGACGTCTAGTGAATTTTCCTAATCATCGAGTATAAGGAAATTCAATGTTAGTAAGACTTATGGGTCCTTAAACCTGAGTTTACAATCAATTTCCTCTTATTAAGTGATCAAACGTTGGCTTTTTTTGCAAAACTGGTCAAGTTATTACAGTTTCATTTGTTAACTGTCGAGTCACTCAGTTCTAGTTGGCATCCTCGAGACTGTTTACTCGGGAGTGGTTCCCTAGGTCTTTGGTCGTTTGAGACCTCTTTGATTCGCATCCCTCTAATAGTTAAAGGGTCTTTCGGAATAATTCATATTTCTTTCAAAAGATTTATTTCTGAAAAGGATTAAGTCCTTTACCTCTCAATGACCAATTCGAGGAAAAATATAGATTCTCATGAAACAATCATCAAGATTACCAACCTGGGCCTCGCTGGAGGGCATGCCTGGTTTTGGCTCTTGGGAAAACGATATAATTTTCATAGATTCTCGTGAAACAATCATCGAGATTACCAACCTGGGCCTCGACGGAGGGCATGCCTCGTTTTGGCTCTTGGGAAAACGATATAATTTTCATGTTTTATGATCTATTACTATCCATGGGATAATAGACGATGCTGTCCTTTCAATTAAGTTCATGATAATGAACAGAAAAAGGCAGCATAGGAAACATGAATATGCTGCAGCGTAAGAAAGAATTGGAAAGAAAGGAGGAGGTGACAAACTTATGAATGCACTAGATGCAAGCTGAAAAAGGCAGCATAGGAAACATGAATATGCTGCAGCGTAAGAAAGAATTGGAAAGAAAGGAGGAGGTGACAAACTTATGAATGCACTAGATGCAAGCTGCTTATGCACTGTTCAAGAGTTGTAGCACTAGAACTTGGGGTAGTAAATGGAAGAAAGGAAGTCCACAAAGAGGGCTTCCTTGGTAAGAAAATCATGGCTATTTATGGCACATTGGAAGATATAGTTGTTGGATAAAAATGTGTAGTTTAGCGAGTCCGCGACTAAAATAAATAAGGATGACCTCTTAGGTTGGGATGGCAATCAGGCAGGGTAGCAAGTTTACATTCCCTGCCATGTACTTGATGCAAATTCCTCACCCTTTCTGATGCCCTAGTTTGGTTACGATTGCTGGCTTTAGTTTCGTTTGCAATTCTTGGCTTTAGTTTCGCTAGAGATTCTTGTCTTTTTTCCATGCTACAAGCTTTACCTAAATTCTTTTTGGACCCTTACCATGAGCCTGTCAATTAGAGAGGTGATTAGTCTTTAATGTGGCGTTTAAGGGAAGAAACATGCCAAAATATTATCTCCTGACTCGTGAGTTAAATGATGTCTGAGTGGGCTACATACTAGTGGATCCTTTTCTTTTTCTGTTTTTGTTCCAATATTTTTTTGATCCCTGTTTTTAGTCCTTGGAAATACAAAAGGACAAATGAAATGGACCTTTTGGGTCACTTTATGGAATATGGATGTTGGGAAAAGAATCTTTGACAGGTTTCTGGCAGTCATTTGCCAATGAGGGCAAACTACTGGGATTTTTTATATCGTTTTGATATTTTGTCATCACTATAGGAGTCATCTTATTTCCATTATGAATTCCAATGTTTATGGATGTTAGAAGGTGGTTGTTTTCACTTATGAATTTCAGAATAAGAGCTTTATACGCGTACAAAAGGAAAAAAATGGCATTAGAGTTACCTATAGACAAAATTCGGATTAGACTTGATTCCTTGTACATTTTCCCATGAACTGATGTGTTCCGATGTAGTGGAGTTGTCTTTAGAAATTAAAAAAGGGTGGATATCATTTGCATGATTTAATCGTTTTGAGTGGGATTGCTGTGATGAGGAGACATATGAATGCCACCTTATCTGGTTTTGGAGATCTGAAAAGCTGAGCCTGTTTAGCCTTGACATAATTGGTTTCTCGTGCAACCTTGTAAAGTGGGCTTGCTTTAGCCATTTGGTTGGTCCTTTGAAATTGCATTCTTGGGCTGAAATTGTAAAGATCTCTGAATCTGTGGCTTGCAGTTTGGTGGGCATCCAGTTTAATTGGTCTTGCTTTTTCCTAGCAAAATTTTATACTTCAAATAAAATGAGTATTACTTGTACAAAGTATTATTTTGAATGCAATTTCGTCGTTTTCTTGGATTTTTCATTATTGGTTCTTTTTCACGATTGTCACCTTCCCTCTTTGGAGGATACCTTTTGATGCTGCTCCATTTTTCCAATTGAGCTATGATATTTCAAGAGATCTCTCTCTTTAAAGGCGTCATCTAGGACTTCTCTTCAAGAGATATCAGGTTTGAATCTCAAGGGGTGGACAATGCTTAATTTCCATTCCTCACTCCCCCTTGAGGTTGCTACCCCTTGGGCATAGGTCTGACACTTACTTGGTATACATGTATTGGGGCGACCTCGTATACACGAGGGTTTAGTCTGGCAATGCCTTGGACACCCCTCATTAAAACTTCGTTGTTAAGATGGATTAAGTCTGAGAGCAGCCACTTTGTGCATATTGCCTAAGGTTAGGTCTGTCTCCAATCATCCCCCGCCCATACTCCCAATGATTGGGGACTAGATGGGTTCTGTTATTGTTGTTGTTGTTGTTAAGATGGATTAAGATTGCCAAAGTTTTCTAATAAGCAACTATTTCATTGTATATGTGCTTCCTTACGTACCCTTTTACATTTCATATAAGTTGTTATGTTGAGTTTGTCAAGGGTTTATTTAAAAATACTATAGCGACGCTCTTTGTGGTGGGTGTGTATTGACCATCCATTTATGAAATGCTTACTATAAACTGCACATCTTTTCCCCTTTTTCCCAGGATACATCCTTATGAGAGATTGAGTTTTTTACGTAGGGGTAGTTATGACTGACCCAGGAAACAATCCATGTTGTCTATCCATTTTGTGGTGACTGCTAACAAATTTCTTGACAAATGCTGACTGGTACATCTTATTCTTGACTACTGACATTTTTGGAGCAGAAATTTTGCGTATAACCACGCTGTTGGGGAATGCATCAATTTTAGATCAAAGTGGGCTTGAACATGCTAGCCCCCTGGCTTCAGGAGGAATATTTTCCAACGGAGGATCCAATGTGAACAGATGGGCATCACCGTTTCAATCAGAAGTACGGATACTAACCATTAACATCCATTAACATAACATATTGTTTGATCTAATTTTACTGTTTTTCAGAAATATTCCTGACAGTTTTTTTAACATTTCTTGCTAACTTCATTACTCTGGTCGAGTGCTGCTATTATGAAATTCCACTTCAGCCATGACGGGTAGTTTGAGGCTAACATCATAAACTAATAGCACATGGACATAACTTAACATAGTCCACCATAACTGGATAAGTGTCACTGCCTTGGACATGACACGTTAATGTATATTAGTACCATCTGGTGTAGAGACGCAAGTGGAAGACCTTAATTTGAGGACTTGAGTGAGACTTGCTCATTACCTATAACAGCTGAGACAGTTGGATGTCTGTTCTACTTCGCTCATCCACTGATGTGGTGTTAAGCAGTGGATGTCTCAAGGGGAGACTTTTGGGCAGTGAACTAACTACTTGTGTTTTTGGTTCTATGAAGCAGCAAATGTCTTAAGCTGGTGATACAGCAGTTAAATATGTTTCCATCTGATGGCAACAAGAAAAAGGATAAGACTTCCCACACCGGTTCATATTTGCATAACAATTGCTACATCTCCATTTCAGTGCTCTAGTTTGAGATATATAGGAAGCTAGTACCTTCGAGCTCTTTTATGATTTGTGCACAAATGTCAGCATATGTTTATCGTGTTCTCTTCTCATATTTGTTGAGGTGCACCTATTTACTTGTGGGTTATCTTTCGTTTCCGCTTTTAGCTGTTCTCGTTACTTTTCTTTTTTATTTTTATCCTAGGTGAAAATTTCATACATCTTACTTTGCGAAAACAGTATTATAGTGTCTCCATCTACTTCGTTCTTTTAACGTTTTTTTGAAATTTAATTATGCAGATGTCAGGTTTATCGCAGCTCTCATCTGCTCAAAACTGGCTTGGTTCTCAAGGTAGCTCATCTGGTCTTATAGTGAAGAGAGCAATGAGGGTGGATATCCCAGTTGACCAATTTCCTAATGTACGAGTTATTTTCTTATTTCATTGTGCTTTTTAAATATTGCCCAATGGTATTTCATTTTGAACTTCCCGTTGGTAACTTGCTGTTGCAGTACAATTTTGTTGGGCGCCTCCTTGGTCCTAGAGGAAATTCTCTCAAGAGAGTGGAGGCAAGTACCGACTGCCGTGTTCTAATCAGAGGACGTGGCAGCATCAAGGATCCTGTTAAGGTTTTTGTGACTATATTTCGACCAGCATGGTTTTGTTTCTTGGATGCTTTCAAAAGTATTGATTGCTTGATGTTTTCATTTATTAAGGTGTTCTAGATAATGAAGACAATAATGCCATGCACTTTCTAATCTCCTTGTGATCTCTCGTTATGGGTGTGGTGTGTGGGTTGGTAATAAGAAAAAATGAATCCATATCTAAACAGGCTAATAAGTTGCAACTCCTCTCTCTACATATACATGCCCCACTTTGTGCTCATTGTTCAAGCTTGCTAGTAATACTACATCTACCAAGTTTCTTGGTTTTCCCGAACTATTCCTTGTTCTGAAAATATGAAGTTAATCATTTTGGATGGTGACTTGCAGGAAGAGATGATGAGGGGGAAACCTGGGTATGAGCATCTAAATGAACCTCTCCACATACTTGTTGAGGCAGAATTGCCAGTGGAGATCGTAGATGCTCGTTTAATGCAAGCACGTGAAATACTCGGAGATCTGCTCAAGCCTGTGGTAACTTTTTTTAGTGGTTTCCCGTTTAACTACCCAAATGATTTGTCTTGCACTTAGACATTCAATCTGTATATATGACCATTGCACATGTTTCCTGGAATATTAGTACCCACGTTAACTTCTCTCTTCACCTATTTCAGCAGGATGAAGCTCATGATTTCTACAAGAAACAGCAGCTACGAGAGCTTGCATTGATCAACGGTACACTTCGCGACGAAGGTTCTCAAATGTCTGGTTCCGTATCCCCCTTCCACAACAGCCTCGGTATGAAGAGGGCCAAAACTGGGGGGTGATGGATCCCCTTTACCAGTGCGCTTTTGAAGCTCGAGTCTTGGTCTCTTCCATTCAACAGCAGTTCCCATGCTAAGGTATTGCTGGGTCCTCCAATGACTCTGACTACCATCGGGGCAATGGCGCCGCTTTGTAACAGATGATATTATGGTGTGCATTTGTGTGTGTATCTTTTCTTATATAAAGGTTTAGTGGTATAATATTGAAGGACCATAGGGTCTAGGGGTTTGCTTTATGGGCAGTTTGGTTAGATCATTGTCTCTTCATAGCTGTCTTTATCGGATTGATTGTGAACTTCTGATGACAATTTTGGTACGCTTGATGTTTATATGTGAGAACTGTAATTTGTGTACAGAGTGAAGCGAGCGGTCTATCCTTTTTTCCTCTTGATAACCAAGGCCCAGGTCAACTTACGTACACCTCGACTAATTCTAGAGGACCAGTCTCACCGTCCACTAGCGGGGAGCAGTGATCTACCCTAAATATGTAATCTGGGATTAAGTTTCCTGTTTAATGGTACATTAGACATGTTTTAGGCATTGTTTTGTGGACCCTGATTCTCGCTTCCCGAACTAAAATGCCAAATGACTGGACTCCCAGGAGAAAGTGAGAGGAGAGTTCTAGAGAGTGAGAGAGTTTGAGAGGAAGTGGGTGGTGGAGTTTTCAGCCATGGCGACCGTTCCATCCCCCCTCCCCCTCCGCACCCCTTCCACCCGCCTCCTCGATCTTCTCTTTAGCTTCCCGATCTGCTCTATGGCTGCGCTTCCTTGGCGTTTGGAGACTCCCTGTGACGGACGTCCTCTCCGTTCCGGTATGGGTGATCACATCCGATTATTGGACCAGGGGGAGCCAAATCTGGGGTTTCCAGATCCGGACTCCTGACAATAACGGCGGCGGCGGATGGCACCTCCGGCGATTTGCTCCGACGTTCTTTATTTTCTGCACTTTTTATTTTTTTGTTAGTTTTGTAGGTGGTTTTTTGCCGGTAGTTTTGAGGGCCGGTGATTTTTGTTTTGGTTGTTTTTGTTTGCCAGTTTTAATAATATTCTTCTACCTCTTTACCTAAAAAAAAAACCAGGAGAATCTTGCCGTATGATAAGGTAAAATTAGGAGAATACAATTCGCACCCCACTTTATATTCCCACTTTTAAGTCGTGCACCTATTTGCAAAATCTTGCTAGAAGTAAGATTGAGATGTGAATATTACTTTTAAGATTATGGGTGATAAAAAGATAAAAAAAAGAGAGGGGTCGTGGAAGCATCAAAATAATTAAGATAGTAAAGCTATCGATTTTCTTCTGATCATGGAAATTAATAACTTCAGATCAGTGGGTTTAAACTTTAAATCCAGAAACATAAACATAATTCTGAGGACAGAGGTGATCCTTCAGCCGCCCACCTCTATAAGAGGAGGTTGGGTCCGATATCGTTGCTGAACGGCTTTTCTTTTTCGGTTTTGTTTTATTTTGTATTTTTGTATTTGGGACGGTAATGTCCTTTGTGTTTGTACTCTTTGTTTCCTTATATATAACATGTTGGAGTATCTGTTTCCTCAAAAAAGGCCCCTGTCCCGTTAGAAAAAGGGGTTAGGAGGGACATATTTTTCAATAGCCCGGGCCATTGTTGAGAATTGTCCACACAAACATATAAGGTCCACTCCTAAGTATGTAGATTCCAATTGTGTAGTAAAAAATCGTGCTCAATCATACCGCAAGAGCATTGAAAACTCTCTCGTTAGGAGTCGTACTAGTAGCTGCACATCATTCACTGTGTGAAAGAACTTTCTTCCACATTATTTATTCTCTCCATTTTTAAGGTGTTCATTATTTCCACTGTAATTAGTCACAGCATTGATAACATTAAATAGTCCCCCATAGGCCCATACAGTATGGAGTAGTGATTCTCCCATGCTTCTCTTTGTGGGACCTGGGTTGCTGTTGTGCAGCTCCATATCCGTGCCGTCCGTTGCTTGGATGGACGGTTCAGATTTTACCTCGGCATCTTTACATCCAAACCATTCGTTGCCGTGTGTGCAAGATGAAATCTGGGCCGTTTATTCTAGCAACAGACGATCCGGATGTGCACAACACGTGTTGTGCATAGGGGTGCACATACGGCCGGGCCGGGTTCGGGCTTATACTAGACACTAATGAGACTTGTGTATGCCCAAGCTCGACCCATTAAGAATCGGACTTCATTTTATATTCTCAAACTCAGTCCAATTAAAGTTTTATTTCTCATACCCGCCCAATAAACTCATTTATTTTTCTAAAGCGTGATATCACAAACATAAATAAATCAACTACAACGACCACAAATTAGAATTCACAAATGGGAATACTTAAAGTTTTATGTTCTCGCAATACTACTAAAAACAAACCCTTAAAATATTGGAGTATGGTTTTAATAATTAAATTGTCTCTCAAAAGACATTAAAAGTGTTCAAAAAAGGAACTCTCCAACAATTTGATAAAGGTTGACATGCAAAAAAATTCCTTCGGTCTCTCCCTTGTTTTCTACGGGAGTACGGGTATATGTATATATATTCTATTACAAAAATAATATTATATTCGGGCCGGGCCGGACTCAGGCTGGCCTTGAGAATTTTCCCAAACCCATCTTATTAATTAATCGGGCTTAAAATATCAACCCGGCCCAACCCTATAGGTCTAAATTTGTATCTCTTCTCTCTTTGTGTATGGGAGATTTAAGTGCCCTTGTCCTCTACATTTTATGAGTTACAAACATTAAAACCAAGGATTCGAGGTGAGGTTGGATGGTCATAACTCATAAGAGATTTGGGAGAGTTAAAAGGTGATGGTGTGGTTTTGAGATGGATGACATGGTTGTTGGGATTTTACCACACCCCCTTTTAATGTTAAGTCACGAGAAAATAAAGTACGCAAAAAAAAAAAACCGGATGTTGCTTTATGTTTTTATATTGTCTCTACTTTTATACTAGTACTCTTTGCTTAAGTAGTATAAATGTATTTATTTTGTGCGCGAACAGTTGGATGTGTTTGTATAGGTAATTTGGCATTAATTAGCATTATTTAAATAATTATTTTTATTGAGCCAAAAAACCTTTTTAGCCAGTTAAAATTTTAGGCGATTTTTTTTTTATCCCCAATTGAAGATGACTAAAGATACGGAAATTTGAATGACCGTAAATTTGAATCAGATCCTTTTGTGTAAATTTGAATTGAATTGAAATTTAATGTGAACAGTAAATACGGAATTTTTTTTCCCAAAATTGTTTTTGCAATGGGATACTACCGTTGCAAAAGAGCTCAAAATCAAATTATTAGCATTTTTGCAAAGCGGTGTATATCAGTTACAAATAATTAATTTATCGTTACAAAATGTAAGAATGTATGTAAATATGCATGTTTCCACTCATAAAATATTCAGGCCCTTAGTGAACTCTCTCGCCCATTTTATTTTGATTAAAACTCTTTTTTTTTCTTAAACAATTTGCTAATGTGATATGCTCTACAAGACATGCTTCATTGATGTATCTAAATATTTTATATTTAATTCGTCTATGCTATCAAAATTCAACTAGTAATTACCTAAATTTTAACCTATTTAAAATTCGCCAGCGAAGATAAAAAAAAAAAATTCTCTGGCTCTTATATATAGACTAACATAAAAGATGACTAAAAATTGAAGATTTAAGAAAATTATAAAAACTTAACGAACGAACTTGAACATTCTAAAGTTCGGTTCGATTCGGCTCATTGGCAGCCCTAATGACAACTGTAAATTTGGAATTCGGAATGTCATAAATGAGGCTCGGGAAGAGGTGATAAATTTGGTAACTAGAGGAAAAAGGGAAAAAAGTTGGATTTTAGTAAGTAAGGGTAGTATTGGGTTTATTTGAAAAATAGAATGTCAACATAAGTCAGTCATTCTTTTTCATAAGAGGAATACATAAATAAGACTATGAAGTACTAGTAAGGCTCTGTTTGGTACCTCAGAAAAGAAAGGAACGGAAAATAATATTTTTTTTTCTTTCTTTGTTTGGGTTGAGAGGAAAAATAACTAAACTAAACTATTTTAACTAAAAAAAAATTTAGTTCAAATAATTTAGTTTGGTTATTTTTTATTTTCTTTTTCTCTCAACCCAAACCAAGGACGAGAATTTTTTATTTTTTTTCCTTTTTCTTTCTTCTATTTTCCTAGGTCCCAAAGGGAGCCTAAGGTTTAATAGCACACATTAAAGGCAATTATTCTTTTGTAAGCAGGCTGCATGGGATGGCGCCACCGCCAACAAAGGGACTCTATAAATACACATGCGAGGTATATCGTTCCACTGAGATTCCCAAAAATCGCAGAACGACCAAACCCTAGCAAACTGGTTCTCTCTCCCTCTGTCTCTGTGTGGTAACGATTCTCTTCAGCTATATGTATCTAACGTTGGATCTCTACCTGTTTTCCTTGATGCTTGTTTTGATCGATGAATTCTGTTTTTTTTTTTTTTGGAGTTTTGTTCTGCACAGTTTATTGGCTGGGTTTATGCATGTGTGATGTTGATTTCAGTTATTTGTTGTTTCTAATGACTAGATCGTTATGATGTCTCTGATTATACCAATGCTGTCGATGTTTAAGCTGTTGTGGTCTGTTCAACGTAAGGTCCCGATTAATCCCCATATTTGGCAAAATTCACCATGAAGCACTGTAGATAGTATAAACTTGAAGATTCATCGTTGAGAACGAAAGTTCTTAATGTAAGCTTTTACGCAAGCATTTAAAAAATCTAGGGGGGGGGGGGGGAAGTGGTAGGTTACGCATTACCTTTGGTTGATAGGTTCAGTTTTCGAAAAGTCGGCCAACGGAGTAGTTGCCAGTCGGGCATTGGCCGACCTGATTTCCCCCTAATCGGTTTGATTAGGTGGTCTGAGAGTTAATCGGACGTTAGTCGGCTTTAATCGCTGACTAATCGGCTAGTGGGATTAGTCTCCCGTTCGGACTATTCGGAGGGGAGAAGGGGATTTTTTTAAAGAAAAATCGGGTAACTATTGGGATTTTAATTTAAATTATGTTAGGGGGGTAACTGTAAATTTAAACACTAACGCATATCCTAAATCGATATACAGAATACAAGCAATCCATCAAACCTATATTTCTTTATTGTATGAAGTTATGAACTGTATCTTACTTGTACTATTGCGTGTATTGTACTGTTAGGTATATTGTGCATGTTTGTGGACTGTATTAAATGTATATTTTTTCCATTATATAAGAATAAAAATAACAATATTATTATATAGGGCTGTGTTGCCTCTGAGAATAGGATCCAGGGGGGCGTGTAGTTAGCTCCCTCAACCTTCCGATCAGCACCGACGGTCCGGATACATTGGGGTTAATTAAATGTAAAAATACCTTTCGAAAATATCCTTCATAATTATGTTACTATATAGGCTTGTGTTGGCCTCTCCTAATAATGTTACTATATAGGGCTGTGTTAGCTTTTAAAATGTGACTGTGATTTGAAATTGCCAATAGTGATTTTGTGCTACTTAGTTCATTTGGTTTTGAACTTAGAGCGTCAAACTTTGTAATTGACTAGTGATTTTGTATGACTTAGTTTCCTACTTTCATTTGGTTTGAACTTTGAACATTGAACTTGGCAGTATGGATGACTAACTATTTGGTTTACTTAGTTTCTATGTTTTTATTTGATGATTTGTACAACTTATGTTATTCTACTTACTCGAAACTTGGGAAGGAGGAGGAGACTATATATTTTTATTTAAGAAAAAAGGAAAATCCGACCAGCCGATTAATCCCCGAGTTGCTAGGCGGTACCCGACCGACATGGCCTAGCATCTTTTAGAACCTTTGATGGGTATATGTAAGAAGGGACATGTTTGTAAAATTAAAAGTACTGTTATTAAGAGGTGTGTGGGAGATGTTGTTTAAGTGTGATTATGAAAAAACAAGGTGGGGTAAGAGCCCTCCCTAGGCCTGGGGGAATCCTCCCCTGATTGTAGATCTGTTGCCAGGATGTAGGAGTATAAGGTCAAGTCTGTAACAACTTGACGCGTGGATGCTTTTGTTGTGTCCGACTCATATGCAGGGGCAATACTTAACTATTAAGGAATATGGAACACCGAATTGGTATCCCATACTATGAGAAAAATAAATGTATTGCATCTTGGAATCCTAGTGCCCTTATAGTATTGTGGTCGCTCTAGTTTGTCATTTATTGGGGTGGCAGGTATCGTCTTATTATACATTGTATAATAGTATCATTTGGTATGGAGATAAATTTTGCTGTTCATTTAGAAGGTGTGGGGTGGTGATTTGCCCCATGCTTCACAGGTCGGATTGAATTGATCAAGCCTTCATCATCCTTCCTCAGGTCTGCAAAATAAGCAACTAGTTAGTGTCGTCCAGCTAGATCCAGCCAGAGGGCACTCCGAAGCTCAAATTAGTCACATGGTGAGGATTAAGGCAAACTATAGATTTGAGATCTGGAAATGGCTTGCCCCCTAAGCCAGTTTGTGCTCGGCACAAGCCAAGTGACGTCACCCATAACTGTTTTTGGTTGTTGACGGCATGCATGATGCTTGGTGACCACTTGGCCAAGCATGTGCTTAGAACGGGACACCGGGATATCTTTAGATTCCGTTAAGTTGTTGAGTCATTTGAAGGTTGGGCCAAGTCCCAAGCTGGACCATCGACGAGTGGACGGACCAGCCTCACGGCCCATTTGCGCTCGGCCCAAACTACGTCCAGTGTTAGTGGGCTACCCCGGTCGTCAGGCCAATGTTGTGGTAGGTTCGGCCCATTACAGAGGGTCATGTGGGTCTTTGATGTTGAAGGATATATGTTGCAAGATTTTTGTTTATTTGTTTTATAAAGGCTGAGAATATGATTCTAATTGGATTACCATTCCCATGGTTGTTCATTTATCTGAAACTAGGGAGGGCGATTGTCATATACATTGCGGTTCTCCTTATATATTTTTATGTTTTTGCAGTGAGAATCTCTTCCAGTGTTATCAACTGTGGAAATTGGGTTATGGCTTCAAAGAGGATTCAAAAGGAGTTGAGGGACTTACAGAAGGATCCTCCGACCTCTTGCAGTGCTGGTTTGTCTCTTGTTTTGGGTTCTTACATCCCTTTCGCCTCCTATTTTGTTTGTGTTTCGCCTGTGGAAATTGTGTCGCTTGTACTTTACATGATTAATCTTTTTGTGATAAAGGTAGCTATTGATCTTATGCATGAGGGTTACTCTTGTTTCTTGCATTAGGGACGTTCTACATAGTTTTTGTTGCTAAACTATGGATATAACTTCTTCTTAGATGGTGAGGCAAGTGTAGTTCAGTGCTTCAGTGGAAAATTGGTATCCCCTTTTGTGGTGGCTGTCATTGTCTAGTAGAATATGAACTCCAATTTAACAGGATGCTCTGTAATACTAGGCATTTTGATTTCCTGATTTCAAATCACACCAGTAGCTCTACGGACTTGTTTGGAGATTTTCTTGTGAACAAATAGTGAAGAGGAAGATGTATAGCTCCTAACAAGCACATTAGCTAGTTGTTAGAATTTTACTATTCATTATTTGTATTGAATCACAAATTACTGGCATTTATTATGAATCCATTTGCATTGTACTCAAATTTCATAATTCACGGTTTGGATATTGATTTGTTAGTCTTTCAAAGTCAACGACCACAATACTTTCTTCCTTCAATTGAATTCTTCCAGAATATACATGCAGAATTGTTTACTGTAGAAGTTCTGTGTTGTTACAGGCCCTGTTGGGACGGACATGTTCCACTGGCAGGCAACAATTATGGGTCCAGGAGACTGCCCATTTGCGGGTGGTGTATTCCTTGTTTCTATTCACTTCCCACCAGATTACCCATTCAAGCCACCAAAGGTTATTATCATGCCCGCTAGGCGTAACTCTTTATGCATACTTCTTGTCTCATCATCTCATGTATGATGCAACTTGTGTCCATGTTTATTTGCATTTTCAATTGTATCTACAAACAAACTACTTTTAGCATTTTTAATGCATGTAAAACCCTGGTGGTGTTATACATTTTTAGGACATGGTTGGAAGGAAGATGCCAATATATTTCTGTTCACATTTTTTCGTTGCATGTATGTCTTCTCTGCCAACCCATAGACTCAATCCTACGCAAGTTTGGCTTGGGTATCTTCTCATCTAAGTTGAGGATTCTCACTCACTGTTTTGGCAGGTTTCTTTCAAAACAAAAGTGTTTCACCCTAACATTAACAGCAATGGTAGCATTTGCCTTGACATTCTCAAAGAACAGTGGAGTCCAGCCCTTACGATATCGAAGGTGATATTTTCTTTTGTTTTCATGCCTCTTTCTGTAGATTGCATGCCGTGAATTCAACTTGCTGAGTCTGCCAGCATAATCAGTATATTGTAGTCTTCTTTTAGTTGCAATTGAAAAGAAACTTTTGCCTTTTAGTGACCTATCTGATTTTGAATGCTGTTTTTGCAGGTGCTGCTATCAATTTCTTCGCTGCTTACAGATCCAAACCCTGATGATCCTTTAAGTCCTGAGATTGCCCATATGTACAAGAATGACAGAACCAAGTACGAGATGACTGCTCGATCCTGGACTCAGAAGTATGCCATGGGATAAAAGGTCGTGAGCTCTGACTTTAAACATGTCCTTTCCTATCCTATTAGTAAATAAGTTAGATAAAAGGACAAATCACCCGGAAGATAATTTCCTTTACTCTCCTTGGAAGTATTTAATGCGTGATTTCTCTTTCACCCGTCTTATTACCGTGGTGTTATTGAAAATTTGAAATCAAGCATCTATAAACTATCCTTATCAATCCTCTACTCTTCTTCCCTTTGCATACTGTTTGAATGAAGCTAAAAATGGGTTTGATGGGTATTCCACCAGGCATGAAGGTTAGCCCTATGCAATTGGTGTGGTGAATACCTGTGGCCAACCTTACCTTTATTTCAGATTTTCAATGCCTTAGACATGGCACGGGTATGGGACTTGAGGGCAGTGGTGGAAGTGCCTTCACCACTAGGACCACTAAACATGTTGTCACTCTCCATTTAGATCTCATTGCTTGCCCTCCGCTGTGTTTTCATGGTTGGAAAACATTCCCGCTCAGCCTCCATCCTCAGGGGTCCACAGTTATTGTCTGTGCCCTAAGAATTGGTTGATGCACAGATAAAGCCACTGTATAAGGGCAAGGGAAACAAAAAGGGGAAGGGGCATATAGTACTTATATTCGAAATGTCCCTTTTCACATTGTAACAGTTGGATTTATTGATGCGGACGTGTTCAATTTTAAGTTGCATTAGTACCCTTTAAATAACAGGCAACAATCTTGGAGCTTTTTGTCCGACGGTAAAGCCTCGTCGAACCCTGCCCCAACGAAATAATGGTCTTATTGGTTTTTTAGTCTTATTTTTCTCCATTTATTTGGTGCTCACTAAAGTAGGTTGAAACTTGAAAGAGTGAAGTGATTGCACCTCCGGAGATTCTAAAAACTTGTGTAACTGTCTCATCAACCATAGATAAAACCATTTTTTTGTCCCTGGTTTGGGTTCTGGCATCTGGGTTAAATTCCGGCTTCTGCGCTTGATTTTCTCAAAATGTCTATTATTATCCGGTGTTGTAGGAATTTTTATTTCTGGTTAGGTCTGTCTCCAATCATCCCTGCCCCTTCCCCCGATCATCGGGAGACTAAATGGGTTATGTTATTGTTGTTATTGTTACTGTTTATTATGTGTTGTAGGAACTTATTTTTCCTTCTTCTCCCAAGTTCCATAACCATAGTAGTATGTTTCCTCTCTCTTTTGCTTGCAAGCCATTCATGTTTGCTGTTGTTTCCAAAGTATCTTCCTAGCCGTTTATTTTAGTGTTGGGGGTTGTCTCCAAGTGGACTTTTGTGTGGAGACAACCGATGTGGACTTGTCTTAGTATCATTTGGCTCCATACCATGAGATGTCTAATCATGCCCTCTCTCTCTCTCTCTCTCTCTCTCTCTCTCTCTCTCTCTCTCTCGGTGAAAAAAGAGCTTCAACTTCAACCTGCCCTTCTATCTTTTGACCCAAAAATTGGAATAAAAGCTTCGCTTTCTATTGTCAACGTTCAGGCGCATAGCTTTTGGCTATTTTTATTATTCTACCGATGATGCGTGAGTTTCTTGTTTGTATCATGCCCTTGTGCTTTTTAAAGTGTGACCGATATGTTGATGTTTTTTTTTTTAAATCATCGGTAGAACATAAATTTTATTAAACTCGATAAGGGTATATTGACGGGGTTCTGAAATGTGAAGACACATTCAATCCATGTATTGGTACAAATATGTAAACTATGATGTATGAATGTGTTTATTTTAAAAAAAATTGCTTCGATATCATACTGAATTGTTGTAGACTTGTCGTACCATAACTTCCTCTTTTGGGAATTTGCAAATCACGGATTTTTGGTTCTATGAAAAGTTGTATTCACTAATTTTAGAAATGCACCTCCTCAACATGTGACGAGGGACTTGACTGTTTTACAATTTCACCTCCACAATTTGACAATCCCACCTCCTCAACATGTGACGAGGGACTTCCAGTGTCTTATAATTTCACCACCACAATTTGAGCAATCGCCCGTTGAAATATTGATAAAATCATATCTGTCTTAAGATACACAATCGCCCGTTGAAGTATTGATAACATCATATATCTATCTCAAGATATACTATGTGAAGGTTTGTTAAACGGGATGCGCTTTATCAGAAAATAAAGTGCAAAAAAAAGTAAAAAGCAAAAAAGGAGGCCTTTTAACATTTTTCTTTTGTAGCACTTCCTATTCTGCTAACTAAAAAAAACCAAAAAGCTAACTTATTCCTAAAATTGAGGTAGTCACTCTCTCACAATACATCACATAAAAAACCGTGAAAAGCCAAAAACTACCTTAGCGGAACACCCCCTCAATTATTATACAGGTCTACTAGTATAAATTTGGACAAACATAGTACACTCGTACTCTCTCCGTCCCTTTTTAAGTGTGTTACCTCGTAATTTCAACTTATTTTCTCTCACATTAAGTTTTACAATTTTTACATCTACTTTTCACTACTTACCCTTATCAATATAATAATACCCACTAACTTTTCAAAGGGAATCTACTTTTAAGGGCAAAATAGGAAGTACATCCACTAACTTTTTAAAACACACACTTATTAAGTGACAGTCCAAAATGAAAATGTCTACACTATAAAAGGGACGGATGTAGTATTATACTATACGGAGATCTACCCAAAGCCCCTTGGAAGTAGTGAGCATGAGTAGTAAAAATGAGGAGGGAGAGAGAGAGAGAGAGAGAGAGAGAGGGATATGGTTCCAGCCTCCAGGCTTCTAGAGGTGGTAAAGATCTGCACATTTGTCGTTTTCCTCTTGGATTGGAGCGCCCCGGAATGTTGTTTTCCCTTCGCCAGCACTCTCTTTTACCACTTCCGATAACAACATTCGTTTAAAGCTCACTCTCTACCCCTACCCTCTATAATTTGAGATTCCAAAGAACAAAACCTACCCCTATCTTCACGGCGTAATATCCCGTCACGCACATAGAATTACCAATTTGACTTGGTTTGCGGGAATCATTCTTCAAAAACTTGATAAGTAGTAAAAAAATCTAAAAGCGTGCTATAAATTGGAAAAAGTGCAGGGGCCAAATACTCCCCTTAAACCCCCAATAATATCTTCTCCATATTTCGATTGTCGTCCTCACTCCCTAGTGGATATTAATGATCGTTCATCTCATGTAACAGTCAATTAACTTCATCTGTGGGAAAAAAAAATAATAATAAAAAGCTTCATTGGACATGTAAAAATGTAGAAATTACTTGTATTTTGTAGTATCATTAAAAGCAGGGTAAGATATGATTGAACTTAATTTTCTTTTCTTTTTTTCTTTTTTTTTTTCCTGTTCAAAAAAAAAAGTCCGTTTTTTCAAACAAAATGCAGGGTACCAGGTACGTAAGATATGATTGAAATTTAAGAAGTCCGTTTTTTCAAACAAAATGCAATTTGTTTTGTTGTTTTTACATGTTCAATGAAACTAGTTTTTTGCACAAATGAACTTTTAGTGCAGGTTATATGAGATGAACGGATCGAATCATGAGTGTCGGTTTGGGAGTGAAACAACAAGAGGAGTATGGACGAGTATGAATGGATGAAACATGGAGAGGAGATTAACCCCTATTTTCACTCGCCCCAGTTACACATAGTTATTAGGAGTCCAACTATGGGTAATACCGACGAAGGTTTTGTATCGATAGGGTAGCGATGCTTTGTGTGGCCTGTTCGGCGTCTCACATGATTGATCCAAGTCATCGTTCATTAATTTCACAATATTTTTTCAAATAGCCTCCTTGCAAGAAAATCAACTCAATCGGATAACTATATTCATCTTAGGCTAGCTTTTCCAAAATAAGTCATGATGCTAAAAATTATGAATAAAAACAATTTTGTTTCTTGGAATCACACTAAAAGTGCTCACAAGTTGGTCATTTACCAAAACGGTTAGGTAAAAGTCATAATTTTTTACTTTTTGATTCCTCTCGTCGATCAAAATGAATAAGTCACGAAAAATTAACGCAAAACTAAAAAACACAATTTTATTGAATAAAAAAATAAATTTTAAAAATAACTTTTAATATAGTGACTTATTTTGGAAAACTTAGCCTTAACTCTTCATTGGGATCCTAAATTCTAAATAAAAATTAAAATAATTGAATATATCCAATCACCTTCTATTTCACATTGACTCCTTAAGTGTGCCCCACAACGCTCTTTCGGTACCCGGTAGTTTTAAGGAGTTACCACAATTCCAAGTACTACCAAGTTTCCAACCATAGCAGCCTCAACCATAGTTTTTAAGGGGTAAAATTGAAAAAGGGAATGAGTCTCTCTCTCTCTCTCTCTCTCTCTGTCTGTCTGTAACTCTGTATCGGTCAGTGTTGCCATTGGAAAGCGACTAATCTATCGACGAATCCCTTTCTCTACACTCGAAACGTCGCATTTTCCTTCTTCAGAATTCCTTCCTTCCAGCCCAGCTAACCTTTTGTCTCTTTGGCACTACGCCGCCGTTTCAATCCCCATCTCTCCTCTCGAATAGGGGCAGTACATGTACATGTATAGTGTGGTCCTGTGTCCCGTAATAAATTACTTCCTCCGTCCCAATTTGTTTCTCAATTATTTCATTTTTTGTCACGCCTTAAATTGCTTATATCTTTCAATCTATAATGTTCTTCACGGTTTTAAAAACTTTGAATAATAGAATTTATCGTAAACTATCAAACAAAATTCATATTGCATATATTTGGAGATCAATATTAAAAGATATAAGCGATTGAAAATTGACACGATTATAAAAAATTAACAAATAAAATGGGACGGAGGGAGTAGTAGTACATATACATCATATGGAAATAATGATATGTACACATGAATGAATATGGAGCAGTGAGTAATTACTTCTGTCACCTGTACTCTGTGTCCATTTTGCTCTAGTCCTTGGCATTCAATGCTTGCTTTCTGCGGTGCCTTTTGCTTTTACTATTATTTGGTCATTATTTCAACCATTTCAAACTGTAACTAATTTTACTATGCCATGTTTGACAGTTTGTTCTCCCATCACAAGAGAAAGTTTACTTGTTGGATCATTTGTATGAGTCTCCAAAATGGACCTCATCAACCCATTTATTCACAAATTATACACTACAATAGTGTGTCCCATAATGGGAAGGAGAGAGAAAATATCTTATTGAGCCAGAGGGCCCCACCGGTGAAAAAGTGGAGACTGGCCGGGTTTCTAAAACCCATCTAAACAAGGTGGTTATTTTCTTAATGGGATCCGGCTTCCTAGCTCAGTCGATTGTGTACCTGTACTTAAGATGCCGGGAAGTTTTGGGTGCTAGCCGATGAAGCGATGTCGAAGTCCCTTGTAGTAATCTAACTTAAATATTCAATTCCTCACAAATTGCCCATCCCGTACTAAAAGATGTGTAATTTTCGAATACGAAAATATAGTATTTCCGTGCGTCATTTCTTGACTTTTTTTAACACCAAATTATAAGTATTTTATTATTGATCTCAAAATTGTACCAATTTTTTTTTGTAAGAGTTCAGTAATTTGGGACAAATGGAGTACATATATATCTTATCATTCGGAAAACAAAAAGATTTTTTCACAAACACATAAATCTACGCTCGTTCAACATAACTTTTCTAAATTAGTACTCCCTCCGTCCCAAATTGATAGTCCACTACGAAACTACGTGCAATTTTTAAACTAAAAAATAGTGTATTTATCGAAATAATTTTTGAACTTTTTTTGCACCGTATAAAAGTTCTCGATGAAATCTATCAAACAAGATCCATAATGCATATTTTTTGAAGTTCACATTAAAAGATAGGGTAAAAATCACTTAGACCCCTTCTTCTATCACTCATCCACGCATACACCCCCTCATCTTTAAAACCCATCATTCACACCCCCTCATCTTTCACCGCGTATCACTTAACACCCTTCCGTCCACCTTCCGTCCATATTTTTGACAGAATTGGGCAACTTCCATCCAAAATAATTTTATTATGCCATATTTACCCTCCAATTCTGAAATGTGGTCCCAATTTTGACCGGAAAAATTGAGACCTAATATTCTCTCCCCCCACTTTGAAACT
>JAXBDA010003232.1:0-36056 GCA_036023075.1 Gaultheria prostrata | reverse complement strand
ATATGATGCAAAAAAATTTGAAAATTATTTTGGTAAATACATTATTTTTTAGTTTGAAAATTGCACGTAGTTTCGTAGGGGGCAAACATTTTGGAACGGAGGGAGTATTATTCTTGTTCAACATGTCAGTGCCATATTCAGACAATTCTAAGGAGAGGAGTAAATTCTTGGGTAAATGACGGGCCGGTCCAGAAATCAATGGGTTCTTCCCACCCGCTCCAGCCCAAATTAAAAAACGTACAAGAAACTCCACTATGCTCTCTCTCTCTCTCTCTCTCTCTCTCTTTGCGTCAGTACCCCCATTACGGAAAGCCCAGTGCATGCCCAGTTTTTGTAAGGGGATAATCTCTCCCTTTCCCTTCAACTACCCAAGCCTTATGAAAATGTCTTAATACTAGGGTACCCTATGAAATTTGCTAAACCTAAACTCTAGGGTACCTTATGAAAGTCCCTAAATCACTAAAATCCTATAATAGGAAAGTGCACCCTAAAACCTAAACCCTAGGGTACCCTATGAAAGTGCCTAAATCCTATGGTACCCTATGAAAGTGCCTAAACCTAAACCCTAAAGTACCCTATCAAAGTGCCTAAAATTCTAGGATACCCTATGAAAGTGTCTAAACCACTAAAACTCTATAATAAGAAAATGCACCCTAAACCTAAACTCTAGGGTACCCTATGAAAGTGCTTAAACCTAAACCATAGGGTACCCTAATGAAAGTGCCTAAACCCTCAAAACCATATGAAAGTGCCTAAACTTCTAAAATCCTATGAAACCGTATGATACCTTAAGTGTCTAAGCCCAAAAAAAAGAGTGAATGACCTTAATGATAATTAAAAAAGAGTGGTTGACCTTAATGGTCATAAATATTTATTTTCTGACCTTAATGGTAATTGTTCCTAAATTCTAGAGAGCTTTTATCTCTTACACGGAGAGAGAAAGCCCTCTTTCTTTTTTTTCCAGCCGCCTCCCCCTTCCGTCATGGTTGAGACTTTCTCACTAAGATGAGAAGATCTCCCACTCTCCCCATCATTTTTGGACTGCGGATGCCAGATCTGGGTTTTACCTCTTGAATCAGATCAGTTTGGTGATGGAATTTTGGAGCTTTCCGGCGGCGGCGGTGGTGAATGTGTCTGCAATAGATCCGGTTCCAATATTTTGCGGGAACAAGCTTACCACTCTAGACACCCATGGACTCTCCACCCAGTTCCACAGGCAGATCGATGGGTTCCAACGCCGATGCTGTTTTGTTCTCTTGTTGTATTTTGTTTCGTTGTTTCAATTGTAATATGTTTTCCTAGGGTTTTCCTCGGGAAAAAAAAAAACCCATCTCAGTGCCACACATCTCTGAATTATTGTCATTGATGGACTGAGACTATCATTTTCCTCTCACAAACACATGGAGCCCCACAAGTTTATGTGAGCAGAAGAGGAGAACAAAGCTCATAACTATATGCTGCAATTTCCCAGGGGACAGATCTCTTCAAGTACGTTTGTTAATGAGCCAAAACAGAAGAAAAGCAGCATATATGGGCAATCTTTGCTATCATTGCCTGTAGAAGGAACAAAACAGCAAAGGTCAAATCTTCTGTTCAAGTATAGCCCTCTTTTTCTTTCATATTCCTTGGGTTAATTCCAAATAAAAAATCTGTACACGAACGAGGATTCGGATGAAATTGCAAGATTCGGATGAAATCGCAAAAGAACCAAATCTAATCGACAAGGAATTTGGAAGAATAAAGCAATTATTTCCATTAAACTCAATTATTCAACTCATACAAATTTTTTACAGGGACAATAATTAGTAACTAAAACTAACACCACATCGTGTGGACGGACCATTGCGACTTGATCAGAGATCAATCAAGATATGAAAGAATTAAATCCCACTAAGACAACCCAAATTGAACAGCACCAGCTTCCCTCCGAGCAGCTGCAGCAACCGCTGCAGCACCAATCGCACCCAATTGCGATTGCTCCTGCAGTAGTTTCGCATTGATCGCGATTTGATCGTTTAATTGGCTCGATTTGACTTTTGGCTGGTGGTAATATGGGTTGGTGTTCATGTCCATTGCCATCTGAGGGGATTGTTTGGCTGCCTTGGTGTATTGTGCAGAATCCCTACTGACATCTGGCCCCGACTTTTCTTGATTTCCGGTGTTGTTCCTATTTATATAATGCGGAGAGATGCCTTGAGGAGGGACGCCATTTCTGACCAAGACTCTTGAATCGTATGAACCATTGATGTTTCCGCTACTCTCGTACGGGAGAACTGGTCCCACCACTCTTCCGGGTTTGGCTGGACAGTATACGGAAATGTTAGATAAGTTCTAAGTTGATAAACAAGAGCTCAATTAACAGAGGAATATTGAAATGACAATCTAGCAAAAGTTTCCCCATAAATAAAAGATTGAAGAAAAAAAAAAAATTGGAAAACATAAAGCACGTTAAGCTACTAAACAAGGTTAAAACAATCCATCAAATCCAAGTCTACTACCGAAAGAGCAATTTGTGCTCCGTTAATTCAGTGTCATTTGGGCGTTTTAATTCCGATGTATGGGAATGTCTGGTGGTGAGCCCCCACAGAGTTTCCAAGTCTACTAAATAATCAAAGTTCGACACAATTCTACTAAATGTACCTTTTCCCTATAATCTAGAGATGCTATCCAGCAACCCCAACCCTGTATCCCAATTTTAACACAACTTTTTGAGCTCGACTCAGAAAAATTACTCGATTATATCGCTGAACTCCGATAGCAAATTTTCACATAAAAGCCCCAAGTCAAAGTCATACAATACTGCATTATTGAAGAAACTTAACCAGAATGCCTGGGGAAATTTCTACCTGCAGGCACCTTAGGTGGAGGTCGTGATGGTTTCACGAAGTTTCCAGGCATTGTATCTGCTACTCTAACGCTATTACATGCTTCCTCTGTAACTTGTTGACTACGAAGTGAGGGAAAATTAGCACTTGCTTTGGGAGGTACTGTACTCGTGTTTACTGTAGACCTGCGAATACAAAGCATGGGAAGGAGTGATTTTACGGAAAACATGTAATGCTCACTACGTCATCGAATTGTTAAGATAAAAACCTTTCCAACACTAAGAAATAGGAGCATCTCCACTAATTCATGCCATTTTGGTAATAGCATTGCCAAAAATTGGCTTGCTACAATGATTATATTTTAAATCCATGGCACTTTAGTATTTTTGAAAAAACTACTGATTTTATCCGTTGGACCAAAAGCAATGGAGATCATAAGCATAGATGGTGAGGTGACACGTGTCCCAAAGCCATTGGTTGCAAGGTACGATCTTTGCAGGGGTTTACCGAACCAGCCAAATGCACTAAAAGGAAGGCCATATATTCTACTCGCATAGCTTCCATTGCAGCATTTATCTACAATGGGAAGCAGTGCAGGCAGGGGGTGGCTGAAGAGAGAGAGAGAGAGAGAGAGAGAGAGAGAGAGAGAGAGAGAGAGAGAGAGAGAATCTAACCGAGGGAGAGAGACATGCCTCCTCTCTGGAGGAATTACTGGCCCAGTTTTACCATCATTTTCCTCAAGATAAGCAAAGTGCTTTCTGAATTGACCAGTAGCACTGCAGGTAATTGATATAGAACTAACTTATCAGGAAATGAGCATAAAATACAGAATAATGATACGAAATCACACTAACAGTACAAATGTCCAATGCAGGAAAGTGTGAAACCTGGGATAGAGAAAATTTGCGCCTTCATTTCCAGCCATGTAATCTTTAAGCAACTGGGGATGGTATTCTAGTATCTCTCGAAATATTAGTTCCCGTATGTCCTCCTTAGTCACCCGTCGCCTCTCAAACTCAAACTCCAGCTTCGAGATATGCTGACAAGAAGGTTCCCGCTCAACTTTTGCTAGGCCCTTGAAGTAAGGATCAGCCAACGCCTAATAAACCAAATACATATACATCAAAATTTGTATGCGTAATATGATTACCATGAAAATAGTACCTATAGAGGAGAAGTTGAGGGAAAATAGGCTTAGGTGGTTTGGGCATGTCTATCGGAGACCAGCGGATGCAGTAGTTAAGAGAGCGGATAGGATAGCTTTGAGTAGCAACGTTCCGGGGAGGGGAAGACCCAAATTGACTTTAGATGCGGTAGTGCGCAAGGATTTGAGTCTACTAGGGCTAAGTGAGGAAGCAACACTTGATAGAGCTCAGTGGAGGAAAAGGATTCATGTAGCCGACCCCAATTGATTTGGGACATAAGGCTCGGTTTGGTTTGGTTTTAATATGATTACCATGAAGATGCAAAAAGCTTCTTGCTACATCGTACCTCTTCAGCAGTCGGCCGATCCTTAGGATCAAATGCTAATAGCCTTTGCAATAAGTGCAGTGCTGCAGGATCTGCATTTGGAATTTTCTCAGTCAAGGAAATGGGTTGCTTTTTCCGCATATTTGTCAAGTATCTCCTCGCCTTCTCATTCCGAACCTGCATTAACATTATCTTTTTTTTTAAAAACTAAAAAAGTTCTAACAGAAATTTAAACTCTAATCAGAGATAAAATATAAAATAAAACCAGAGAAATGTTCCATACACCAGAAATCGTATCTGAGGCAGGAGTCCCAAGAAGATCGGTGATAATATCTAACTGATGCACAACACTTTTACCAGGAAACAATGGCTTTCCCGTTAATACTTCCGCAAAGATGCAACCAATACTCCAAACATCAATAGCGGGTGTATACTGCAGTCCAGGTGCCAACACAAATTAAATTACAGGAATAATATAGATCACACCACAATTAAGCTTGTTCAGGAAAATGACACAAGACCTGACACAGTTACCTGAAGGACAGAAATTTCAACTTCCAGGAGAATTCAATAGTCCTCCTGAACAAGAATTATTTTAATCTAGGCACTCAGATGCATTTCATACATAAACAAATGCATAACTACGGCCTTAACCCATGCTATTGGCACTTGGAATAGTAAAAATGCCAAACCAAGTGAAACAACTATTCACCTTAACCCCATTTTCGATTGTCAACATTGACTACACCAACCATGGTAAAATGCTATATAAAATTTCCAAAAAGTGTTATGAATGCCATTATAGCATGATCGATTCATATACATTGAGTGCCTAAAATTTTCAAATTGTGAGCAGATCAACCATCCTAGGGTATATATTGCCTCAAAAAGAAGAATATATGCAGTCCAAACACTCAAATGATTTATGATCTATGATAATGCGTCAGCAAGAAACACCCCAAGAAGATCAATGTTCCACAAATTAGGTCATAAGCTGTATAGGGCCAACCACAGGGACGGAATTTATTAGTAATCCTCCAAAAGTAGATGAAGTAGCACTTGAAGGTAAAAAAAAAAGTACATTAGGTTTGATCACATGGGGAAAAAAACTAAACTGAAGGAGGGAGATGTCAGAGAATGAGATCAAAGAAGAATAGAGCAGTACATCAACGTAAAAAAAAAGAGGTTAATCAGTTTAAATGACATTGGAAAGCCAGCCTGATGCTATGAAGGAAAAGACAGAACAGGCCTCCACGAAAGAGTTCCTTCTTGCTGAGATCAGCTCTAAGTCAATAAGCTTGTTATAGGTCCTTGTTAACAGAAGCCATATCCAAAATCATGCAAGTACAATCCCAAAACACAAATATGGCAAACCAAACCCAGATGAAACCTTAGGTGGGCGAAAACCAACCCAGATTAAGAACTGTGTGACGGAACCAATCAATATGGGTTAGCTACATGATTATTTTCCCACGCTCTGGCTTTGGGCTTTATAATATATAACAAATTCATGTTTTTTCCATTACGGCATGAATACAGGGACATGCCACTGATGGAAAAATATAGACAATGATAGTCAGCGGTGCATGCAGGGGAGGGGATGCCAATCATTTGACATAATCGTTCATAAAGGATCTTTATCCATCTCGTTATGAAGGCATTAGGGAAATTGAAGGTACACCAGACAAGTACACAGAATCATTATTGACGACAATATTCAGTAGTTCTTTACTACTGCAGTCCCAATGCACATGCAAAACACAAAGGAATATTACGCAAGTCTGAAGACAATAACATGCAACTGATTATTGCCTAGCCAATACAGAAACATACTCCCTCCATCCCATTTTGATGGTCCTTTTTGGGAGTTTGTGCCACTTTTTAATTGGCTAAATTGTAATTTATAATGTTTTATGTGATTTTGAAAACATTGTCTATCAGAACAAATTGAGATCTATCCAACTAGATCCATATTGCACATAAAATTTATTACTATTTTGATACCTAATTTTTTATTATCAGGTTAAAATAGAACGAGGGACCCTTAAATTGGGACAGAGGAACTAGATAAATAAAGAACGGGGACATAATCTTCAAATCAGTCAGCTTCATAACGAACAGATCCGTCTAAAACATGACCAAAAGAGATTGTATCACTATTTTCAACCGTGGATCCATAGACATACCCCACCCACATCGCCATTGGTCTGAATACAAAAAATCCAGCACATGCAAAATATAGCCATACCTTAGAGAAAAAAGATCCACACAGCTCAGGAGCTCTATACCATCTTGTAGCAACGTAATCCTGCAAAGGATACCCGGAAACAAAATATAGATAAAATAACAAAAAGGGAGGTCATAAATTAGGGAAAAATTTCCCAAGATGGAGTTTGAAAACCAAATGATATGCATTGAAGCCCTTAAGAACGCTAGACAAGTACAATGTCCCGCATAGTAAGACATTTTACTTCTGGCATAAAAACTATATGGCCAGTTATAAGAATGACATACCGTCCAAAATATCGTTGTCGGTGTATCGTTAAATGCAACTCTTGCTAGTCCAAAATCACATATTTTCAGTTTGCAATTTGCATTTGCCAATATATTCTTTGGTTTAAGATCCCGATGGTACACATTTGCTGCAACCAAAGAGCTTTAAGTCAAAATAGATCCCACAAAAAGATGGGGCATCAAGGGTGGGGGGGAACTCATAAAAAAAAGAGGTGCATGAAACCAACAGGGTATAAATCAGAAATGCCCTGATGGCATGCTCACTCACATAATTACTGTTGAACTCTACATATTGCCAAAAAGTGTCACCTGTATGCATATACTTCAAAGCACGTAGCATCTGATAGAGGAAAAACCGATGGTGGTCTTGCGTCAAATCGTCATTTGCTTTGATGACTTGGTGAAGGTCAGACTCCATCAGCTCAAAAACAACATAAATGTCTCTGAATTCTCGCCTAGAAGGTGGCAGCATTATGCGTTTTATTTCGACAATATCAGGATGCCGTAAAAGCCTGAGTAACTTGACCTCCCGTAAGATTCGAATAGCATCAGATATATGCTCAAAAATGTCGGTTATTTTCTTTATAGCCACTTTTTCTCCTGTATGGGTGTCGATGGCCGCACAAACAACTCCATAGCTTCCCTTCCCTATAACTTCTAGAATTTGGTATCTATTTGCATCCCCATACTCAGTGAAGAAATCCATCTCTTTTGAACTCTGTACAGAGAAAAGAAAAGGAGTCACATTCATGCATATCGACAAGTTACTAGAGGTGAGTCACGCAACATAATAAAGCAGTCTAATAAGCAATGCTTGATTAGATAGCCAAAGTATATTCCCATATGATAGCCAAAGTTAATCACACAATCCTTAAGAGCTCATGGAAACTATGTCAATGCACAACATTATACAGTGAAGATCCATCTCAAACATTTATAATATCTTATAGACTACTATACAAGTACACTTCTGACATTTACCAAACTCTCACATAATTTAAGGACAGCAGATGAAATGAACTCCTCTTCCTGTATGCTTCAACATAGATAAAATCCAATACCTGCCGAACTACTAGGGAAAGAAAGCAACGTGTAAAAACTAGACATGCTATCAGTACAGATTGAGTGTACAGATTTGAGGTGGATAGAGTGATGTGGAAAAATGGGGCCCACTTGCCCTTTCAAAATGCTAACCAAAATTCGACAGGGAAAAATCTCCTAAATCCACACCCATGAAGTCTCAAAATCCAATTTCTCTTTCCCACGCCCCATCGCGTCAGCCACCATAGCGCCCCCAAACCACCACGGTACCTCCCCACTGATCAAGATTTAGTCTCCCCCCCTCCCTCTCTCTCTCCACAAAACCCATACGTTGCTCTCTCTCTTGCTGGACGAGCCTTGAGTAGATTATATTCACTTTTTTTTGTAACTATAAGCCATTAAAGCTGTGATTCATATTTTCATGATTTAGTCTTGGTAATTAAGCTCTTTGTACTTGCGTAGTAATTACATTGCATGATTCCTAAATGAACCCTATACTGGTATGTGTAAAGCCCTATGTGGAAGTTAATAAATCCATTGAGAATCAATGAGAAAAATTAGTTTAAACCGAAGAAATCTGCAATAATGTTGTCGAATAATAATTTTTTGTTTTCCAGTTTTTGTATGGTCAATTTGGGGGGCGAAATTTTGGGGAAAATTAGATTTGGAGTTGGGGAGAGAAGGGGGTGGCATTGTGGTTGGTGCTGGTGGTGTAAGTGGTGACGGTGGCTTCGAATCTTCGATGGTCATTGGTGCAGCGGTAGATGAAGCAGTGTTGTGTGGGGAAGACAAGAATCTTTGTTTAATCATCTAGGATTTTAGTTTTTCTTCTTAATTTCAGACTGGATTCCTTCTTTTTTCGTTCTGATTTTTCATTTGGTATCTGCTGCTTGGCTGGAAAAACTACATTTTTTTTTGGTCTGGATTGAAGATGGCTCTGAGGAGGAGATGTGGGTCAAATGTAAAATGCGTGAATCAAATCTAGTCATCTAGGGTTAGGGTTTGCTTGGAACACAAGGTCGAGCAAATAAAAAAAAAATGCAGAGGTGGAGAAGAAGCAAATGGGTCAAGTTTTACACTATATTTTGGAAGACCAAACGGGCCTCATCTTTCCACATCACTCAGTCACCTCAGATCTGTACATCAAATCGGTACCGATAGCATTTTTGCGTAAAAACTAACCTTCCACATATTCGGATTGCAGCCAAAATAATCAAGTTTTTCCATACAACCAACTAAACCTAAAAGCCCAATCTTAATGCATTCAAGTCACCATTGTAGTTGTTCATCTTCTAACTTCCAGCTAACGAATCAAATACTAAATTTTGTATCCCAAACTATGTATGAAAATCTAACATACGAAATAGATCCTCAAATCCAAATGTTCTCGATCTATAGTCCTATGCACACACGTAAAGACTCCACCTAAACTCCACACACAAAGACAAGCTGCGAAATCGTTAGCTCAACATCACCACACGTACATGTACACACACACACCCTGTGACCCACACACACATGTAGACAGAGAAATGAAAGTGTGAAATGTAACCTTCTTAGTTCTTTCTAGAAAAATTAGTCTCTCGTTTTGAATGAGAGAGAGATCCAATGAGTAGTTCAGCTATACTAAAAACCACATTTCTTCCGCCATCTAAAACTCTCAGCAACCAAATAAAGCACAAGCAGAAAATAATAAACCATATTTAAGGTGATAAGTAATAAAGAAGAAAATGCAAAAGTTAAAAAATCACACAACTCGGCTAAAATACCAGACTTTCTGCATTAAATAACGATCTCATTTGTAGATAATTGAGAAAGCTCTTTTTTGGCAATAACGGAAAAAACCTAGAAATTCACATATGACCACATAAAGAGACGCAGATAGTAAGTTTAATCAAGATCTCATCTTTCCTAAAACCCTACTTCAGGAGATAGGCAATAGAGTAGAAGAAAATGCAAAAATTCAAAACTCACACAACTCAACCCAAACATTAAATGAAGATCTAATTTCTTCATAGGTGAGATTTTTGGTTTTTGACAAAAACGAAAAAAACTAGAAATTCACATATGACCACATAAAGACACGCAGATAGAGCAAAAGGTCAATCAAGATCTCTTTCCATAAACACAAATGATCAACTTCCACAGAGAAAGAAACGAAATCGCGAAAAAGTGACCTTCTTTCTCTGATCTTGCTGCATCTCACGAAGTCCACAATAAATCAACGGCTGTGATCCGTCTTCCCCTTCCTCTTGCCCTCCAATCAGATCAAGAAAACTCTAGAAACTCACAAAATGGCGTCGAATCGTAGAAAAAAAGTCAGTCGCATTCGCCCACCGCCCCACCGACACAAATTCCCCTTATAATTTACCCCCAATTCTCTCTCGCGAAGCATACACTGTACCTTCCGCCACCTACCACAACCACCACGCGTCCAATTATCGGAAAAACCTCAGAATTTCCACCAACTGGACGTTAATCGTCGAGAAAAGGATTTAAGAGGGAGGATGGATAGAAGAATAGAGAGATTGGGAGAAGGAGAAAATGGAACCCTTGGGTTTGGGAGATCTGAAGAGAGAGAGAGAGAGAGAGAGAGAGAGAGAGAGAGATCTAGAGGTTTGAGATGAGAGAGAGAGAGAGAGAGAAGGAAAAGAAAAGATTGAGACGTTATACGGAGATTTATTTGGTTATGGGGAACAGTTGGGGAAATGTTTACAATTAATAATTTGTTTGGTTTTATTTTTCTAAAAAAACAAATTCTAAAATCGGCTCACTTTAATGTTTAAAATATACTCTGTGAAAAATATAAAAAAAGTATGAAAATATATTAAAAAAAAGTGTAGAAAGTTATTGGAATGTATATTTTTTTTGTCTTTTTGTTTGCTTATAGAATGATATTTTTTCATTTAATTTTTACTTTTAAGATTTATATTGCGTACTTCTAAGAAAAAAATTGTTAAAATATTTAAAAAATATTGAATAAAGACCAAAAACTAGACAACCCTAATACAAAACTTTTATCTGGAAAACTTATGTCAAAATTAGCAATCAAACAAGTATATAAACGCTGTGTGTGGAACTTGAGGAAAATAAGAGAAAGGAAGAGAAAATAAAATCAGATGAAAATAGGAGAACAAATGGTATCGTACAAACTACCAAAATTTTATATTTTCTCTCCAAGTCAAATACCGGAAGAGAAATTTTTAAATTTTCCTTTCTTTTCTTTTCTCTTCTCTTCCACAAGATCCAAACAATACCCTCTCCAAATTACTCGTCACTCCAAAATCAATCTTCTAAAGGAAAATGTTGGGATGTTTTTTGTATTTTCCTCTTGATTAAACAAAGATTAGGTGAGTGCATTTAAGAGAAATTTATTTTTAATTTTTAGATTTATTTTTTCTCTTATCTAAAGTTATCAATAAACAAACTTCGGTGAGCGTGAATTAGGTGTCAAATAATGAATCCAATTTTTTTGAGCTCAACTAAAGATTTGAAAGGATTTAAAACATAAATAGAGCATGTCTGAATATACAAGATGGGGAAAACAGGAGTCAAAATTGGCGTTCAAGTTTATCGATTGAACGAGTCGCCATCTACGTTTTCAAACTCGTTTCAGGTTTATCGATTGAACGAGTTGCTATCTATGTCTTCAAACCTGTTTCATCTAGCGTTCGTAAAATCACATATACAATTACCACACGGAAATAAGTTAGTAGGAGTACTTTTTTATTAGGACACAATCAAATTTATTTTGATTTATTCTACAAAACCCAACAAAAAAATAGTACAGTATAAAATAGTGAAGGCACATTGCTCATATATGCTTTGTATATTTGATGTGCTATCCAACTGTGCTTGCTATTTAAGGGGGCATCTAAGTAAAATTCCAAAGCATCTCTCTTTTATTTTTTATTTTTTTGGGATGATAATCAGTTCTAATCATTGGTTAGTATTATATTCCTATCATTTCAATGGCAGTGAAAATGACTTTTAGAGCTACCATAATTGATAGCCTAGCTGATTCTTTAAATTAATATCACAGTATTTTGTTTTATAACTAAGTGTCTAGATCAGCTTACGCGCATCTCGATTAATCTTGAGAGATCAATTTCACTTTTCAGTAGCTGTAACCCGTTTATTATCACAGTATTTGAGATATAAACATACAATTATTAAAAGATTTTTAGCAAGTATATATTGATACGTTGATGTGAGACATGACCGATAACAAATTAACTTGTTTTCCACTTTAATTTTTATATATTTTCCTTTTGGATTTATCAACCAAAAAATAAAATCCCACTCCATGGAAAAGATCCTGGCTTATAGCTAGTGGTTTAGTTTGTCCAAATGTTATGTCTCATATATGCAAGGAGTTATATCACCCACCCCCACCTGCTGGCTTTTTTGTTTCCAAAAGTTTGGCTTTGGTATCAGTCAAATGACTAATTTCCTAACATGTGAAAATCATGATACCCAAACTTGAAAGAGTTTGTTTATTCCCAAGTTCTTTCATGATCATATTACGGGTAACATTACATGGTACTCAAGACGTGATCATCAATACATATCATCATAGAATTACTGTAACTTTTATCAACGAAATCATTAGGAACTTGTCGCTCATCGAATATCCTAATAATTAGAACATGGTCATAACATGTGAAAATCATGATACCCAAACTTGAAAGAGTTTGTTTATTCCCAAATGAAAGAGCGATTGAATGGTTTGGGCGCTTATTTTGCAATAATTCTTTATGATCATACTACGGATAATATTACATGGGACTCAAGATGTGATTATCCATACTGCAATATTTATCAACAGAATCATTAGGAATTTGTCTCTCATCGACTTTCTGTGTGACTTGAGTTTGATACCCCAATGTCGGGCACCAACCACCATTTGCTTTAGGATTAAATGTCCATAAAATTGAGCACAGTCTATTGAATCAAGTCTTCAGACAAGTCTCTCTATCTACATGCGCGCATATGAGCCACACGTGCATGAAACACTATATACTTGAGTGTAAATTGGCCTGGACACCAAAGTTATCAAAAAACACTACTCCTATACTTGACCTAAGGTGACCATCAAAACGAGGATGCACCACATTTTTGTCATCCACGACTACAGGATCGAGACAGTAAATTATTTCACGAATAATAAAATATAAAGTGAGATAGCTGTTATACAATGTTCAAAAACTTTAAAAACATATCTTGGACTTTGCCCCAAAATTTCCTAGGAACATTATTTTGCTATTAATTTCTGAACTAATTGTGACACTATAAAAGCTTGTCTCTCCCTCCCACAATTGTTATACGAACTCCTACTTTACTGCATAAATGAATTTATTCCTTATATCATGATATATATATATAACCCTTTATAACATAATAACAGCGGAAGTAAATCTATCCCACGTCTTTTTTCTTTTTTTTCGACGGTCAGAGTATCCGGTCCATTTATCTCACATACATATAAGCATAGTAGTAAAAGAATTGTTGGAGAACATATGAGCTTTTGTTTAATCAATATTGCTGTATCCATGCAAACTTGGTCTAAATTAAGTCTAGGAATACCCTTTTTTTTATTATGGTGGAACAGGAATACCTAATTGTTGGTGTAATAATTATCAATGGAGTGGAACACGTGTAGTCTACTAAATAATTAATGGAAGAAAGCAAGAGAAAAAGAAAACTTTTTTTTTTTTTTGTTTTTGAAAAAGTAGTAAAAGAAAACTTTGATGGCTGTGATTGAAGTCCCTCATCCAATGGGCAATGGCACACCGGTTATTCACCAAAAACGGAAAGGTTCTCTGAAAATATCTTCATCTTTTTTTTTTTCGTTCCATTTGATTCTATGGTAAGGAGTGTCCGGATCAATTTATGCGCACCTTGACTACTCTCCGATCCGATCCGGTCAAACGCAAGTCACCCAGCTGGGAATATATCCTTGAAGTGAATATGGAGTAATTATTAAGTAGTCCCATAGCACAATCACGTGGTGCTTCGAATCATTCAATTTCCACCGCACACAATTACATGGAGTTCATACACTTAATCGTAAAGCCAACGAGAATTTGCGTTGCTGTAATGTCCCAGAGCATTGAATAATAGACGTAGATATGTGATGCAGATGGCAGTGGTAATTCCCATAATGATTTAACTTTTGTTATTTGGGTCGATTCATATCTCCATCAAGATAGGTGCCCAAATTAGACATTTGGGTCCCATTACTCTAATGTGCATGCTTTCGTGAGATGTGATGGGATATTACTAGAGGTAGGTAAATCGACCAATGGTTAATTTGCATTTTAAATTATGTTAGGGTTTGGGATCGTGATTCGTTCTCTCTCTTCAAGTCGGATCCAAACAAGCTAGTCGTTGACTTTCTTAACATCGTCTGCAAAACAAGGAACCAGTTAGGGCCGTCAGTGCTGGCCGAGCCCGTGATGTCACCTGCAACCGCCTCAGGTAGGTGGCTTAAGCATGTCGCTCGGAGTCAGGGAGAACATTGCTGGATGTTGTCATCTTCTGGGTTGGGTGTGCTCCTGCCTAGCCTGGCCATACGGTCAGGGCCGGCCCAAGGGTTTGGAGTACCCTAGGCATAGCCTAAAAAATATGCCCTAAGAAATACTTTTGTGTCAGGTAACATTATTTTCTAAGACGATCGAACAGTGGTCTCACTGCTACGGAAAAATAGCCTTATGGAAAAAAAATTTAGGAACCAAAATTTTTGAAACAAAAACGAGATAAAATGGATAGATCATTACAAGTTACGGACGAAGCTTTTCAAGAAAATCGTAAATCGGAGAAATGACAAAAAAAATATAATAAAAAAAAAGATACTTACCTAAAATCCTAGATCAAGCAGATTTTTTTCCTGGAAAACTAAAAATTCCCAAAAAAGGCTATACAACTGAACCTATTTAATTTATTAGAAAAACTAAATAAGAAGAAGAAGTGTTGTTGAAGAGAGTTAGAGAGAAAGGAGTAAAGATCAAAGAAGAACAACGGAACAAGTTTCAATATAAATTTTTATTTTTTTATTTTTGGATCTAGGTCTATTTTAGCTTGAGCCCAATGGTCATTAGAATTATTTAGGCCCTTTTGTAAGTAAGATTGGGCCTTTTTATTTTTGTTATTGGGCCAAAAAAAGTCCTACTTAAGCTTATTATCAAAAAAATGTGAGAGTGCCCCAAAAATTTGGTCTTTTTGGAGTGCCCTAGGCACATGCCTATTGGGCCTAGGGCTTGGACCGGCCCTGCAAACGGTTTCCAAGGATGGGACTCGCATGATGTGGGCTACAATGCCGGGTAGGGTCATCCTACCCGGCCGACGAGGCATCCAGCCCAAGCAAGCTTTGCGAGTGGACTAACCGTATATGTCGGGCCCAATACCATAGTTGGTTAGGCACACTCCATAGTGTTTGGGAGTCAATTACTTTTAAATTTTGAATTGTGGATCGTAAATTAATAAAATTTGAATTAAAATGAGAATTTGTTAGTGTTCGGATGAACCGTGTAGAATAGATTTTTGCGAAAAGAGTCTCGTGAGTAAAAGTATAATCAGAATCAAAAAATATCTTAACAAATGTGATTCTGTAGTTCATTGTTTTAGCAGTCCCCCCCAGGGCCCCCACCACATATTGTGGGCACCACAACAAATGTATGGATCGCCCCGTACTTATAAACATGTGATGGAGGAGGAGTCCCTAAACTAGGGGTACCCACAAAAATACAATAGCATTATTGCTCTGGAAGCACCGACTAATCTCAGACCAATTTGTGGGGTGGAGGGTTTGGAACACCAAAGTGGGATGAAAGGGCGTTGGGAGCAATCACTTAAAAGCTTTAAATATACTGCTTCGGCCTTTTTAACAGTGTCTTTGGATGGGGAGAGAAGAAATGGGAAGAAAGGGGAGGGTTATCCATTAATGGTGAGAGAAGAAAAGAAAGGGGAGGGATTTCTCACTGGTGCATCCAAACAATCCTGAGAAACCATTCTCTCTCTCTCCCAATCCAGCCTTCTCCGGCGACTCTCCGGCGACCCTCCGGCGACCTCAAAAACCACTTTTGATCACAGATCCGGCTACTCCTCGACGAGACGAGTACAACGGTGCAAGTCCGACGACGATCCGACGATGGGGTGGACAACACTCACTGCCGGCGATCCGTTTCTCACGGAATCCCACTTTTGGTGAGAAACGAAAAGGGGGGAAAAGTGGGGTAAGGGATTCGAGAATCTCACCATTTCTCTTCCTCTCTCGACATATTTGTCAGCCAAACGTGGGAGAAAAACCAGACTACTTTCTTCTCCTTCTTTTCTCTCGCTTTCTTGCAATCCAAAGACACCCTAAAAGTCTAGTTTTCCATTTTTGGGATTGTGCCCTAAAAGGTATCGGTTTTGTAAAGTTAGTTGATACAAGTTGGTATGTTTTTCATTTTGCTCCTAAAATATAATGATGATTTCTCCGTAGAAGATAGTTATGAATAGTTCACTGTTAAAGTATCGTGATAAATGTCTCCATAAAAAGTTGGATTTACACTTAAAAAGGGATAGAGGGAGTATACATTTTTTTTTTTTTTTTGTGAAAGCTTTGAATTAGGTGCTATCAACTCTTTTTTGGTTAATTCATACAGAATTTTGCTGTTTAGATGGAACCTCCGCTAGTGGACACTAAAATTGGTTCCCTAAAATTAATCGAATTGTGCGCGAGAGAGCCTGGACACCTGATTAGAAAAAAAATCATTCTCCAGTACTAAGAGTATCTACGTACAATTCTCAAATATTTCTTAAGTCGACAAGAAAGTTAGGCTGAACATTTTCACTTTGAAAAAAAGGTAAGTAATTAGTGCTCCAACCAATAATATGCCATAAATTTAAGTGGAATGGAAAGAGAATTAAATTGTAAATGAATTAAGAATAAAGGCCCAACAGCTTGAACTAGTTTGCAAGTTTTTTTTTTTGGAAGAACAAGAACTTCCATATATAAAGGAACAATAAAGCTGCAATAACACAAATAAAAGATAAATAAAAAACAAGATCCAAGTATCTGAACGAAAACACAAAAAATAAAAGTCGCCGAAAAGAAGCTCCGATGTTAGAATGGTTAGAACCCTAATTCCTCTTATGAAGATGGTGTTGAAAAAACCAGGGACGGAGCCAGAATTTGGCCTTTGTGGTAGCGAAAATATGTACTTAAAAAATAAATAAACAAACTGCATTACGAGGATGAAAGATTAAAAAAAATCTAGTGATAACAAGTCTATATAATTTGGGGATAAAAATTTATTTTCTATATAATAATTATATTTTTTAAAAACCTTATGGTGATGGCCGCCATTACTAGTCCCCTTGGCTCCATTCTTGGAAAAAACCCGGCATGATCGCCGCCGCAGCCGCCGAATTATAAGCAATGAAGATGATGTGTGTTGACAAACAAAAAGTTTTTGTCTCTCCATTATTTTCCCAGCATGCGTGGCTGTTTGTTTTCAACGGTCACAAGTTACTTGGAATGTCCTTGTAATCATTGGTCCTTCCTCTCGAGACGCATATGTGGAATTTAATTGCATATTCTTTGAGCATATGCTTCGATTGATTCACTCCTTGTAGGTTCTTTAACTCTAAAAAACTCTTTTCAGTTAGGATTTTTAGTAGAAATGATTCATGTTAAAAAATAAGAAAATAAAAAAGGAAAATGCTAGCGGGTGCAATGTTGCGTCCGATAAGGGTACGAAAAAATACATTTGTGGGTCTCACTTGTACTTTAAAGTATACTTTTAAAGTACACATGTACTTTACAGTACAAGTGAGACCCAATAATTATACTTTTTTATACACATAACGAACGCAATGATGCGCCTGTTAGCAAGACCCAATAAAAAATTGTACATAATTTTCATTACCGATTTTTTATATATAAAGTTGTGGAAATAGCAAATTTCCAAGTTTTTCACAGTGCGATATTCGGTTGGGATTCACACTCTTCTTTCTTTTCGTGTCCCCTAAACGCAATTTAAAATTAAAAAAGGCAGGTGAAAAAAATTTAACTCTACGTTTGTTATGACTTAGAATCGTTTATAGACTAAAGTGAGTTCGATACCTTGAAAGAAGAAAAAGAAGCTAATTACGCATAAATGACTGAGAGTAAGAGTATCCAATATCATCTAAACTATATTTCCAGTATTTTTGGTACTTGTGAGGAGTGTTTTTCCGATGTGACCGCTCTGGACCTTTTGGTGCCTGAATGATGAGCTTTGCCTGAGAAGAGTGTACCTGCACAAGTGACACCCATGTTAGCGCCAAGCCCAGACAGTGGTGGTCCAGGGAGGCGCTCCGATAGTCAAATAAGTTACCGGAAGAAGTGATGGGACAGCTAGATGTTTTTAAGAGTGGCTGGAGAGTTTTAGAAAAGAGAAAGAAAGACCCTCAACTTAGTGAGCCAGCTCCCCTTTTATAGGCAAAAAGAGACTTGCTCGCTAAGTCTTAGGTGTGCCTCACGTGCCCCGTTCGTACCTGACACAGCACGCAGGCGCCATAAATGCCTTGGGGGAACCTCGCCGCTTCGGTTGACGTCATGTCCTGACACGCCCAAAAAGTCAGAGAGACTGGGATTACTCCCCGGTCTGTCACGTGATCGACCTAGCTAACACCTCCGGTCACATCCACCACAAATCACTTCAGGCTCAAGCTCCCTTGGCTTAAAGCCGTCATCCTCATAATCTGGCCGAGGGGACGACGTCGGATCCCTCCTACGGCTACATCACTTGCCGAGAACATTTGGCCTCGACAATGGCAAGCTACAAGTGTCAAGGCCCACAGCGGGACAGGTCGCCGAGGGAAACCCATCGGCGACGGTCGGCCTCCCTAGTCACACGAGGCTCACCGTGCCGAGGTAATGACGTCCGCCTGCGGAGGACTGCTCTAGAGAGCGAGACGCGAGGTGCCCGAGCTCCGACGGTAGAAATAGAACCCCATGACTAGGTGGGGCTTTTTGCCGTTTTATACTCTTTTTACATTTAATTTACGAAAATATACCGTTTTGTAAACTAATTTTAAAAATATGTTATGCCGCAGACCTCAAATGCGGCATTACAGCTGGCACGCCACGACGGCGTGTTCCGTCCACGTAAGATCATATGCCGCATAATTGGGCTCCAAAGCCGTAAAGCGCAGATACGTCGTATTCCTCCCCTTCAGAGCTCTGGAGCGATTGGGGTTACAGCGATTGGGCGATCAAAACCCTAAATTCGACTCAATCATTCCCATCATTCCCACCTTAGCTGTAGTTTTGGACGAGATGGAGGCTTACGGGATTTGCAGCAGTTTCGGGTTTGGAAGGTGGGTTTTGGACGAGAGAAGCTAGAAAGAGATGAGGAGTTGATTTCGCGAGAGAGAAGGGGTCGTGCGGTTAGGGTTTTGGTTTGGTGAGAGAGGATGGAGTTTGGTGACTGGTTATGGTGGAGAGAGAGAATGGGGTGTGGTGGTGGGGGCTCCTGAAGGTGGAGAGAGATAATGGGCTGTGGTGGTGGTGGGGGGCGTGGAGAGATGAAGCTTGAGAAGCTTAGGGCGGCTGCAGTTTGTTTAATCACAGAGGGCTGTTGTGAGAAAGAGAAATACTCTTAGGGTTTTGTTTGTAAAGCCGCATATTGGACCTGCGGCATATAAAGCCGCATTTTGGACCTGTGGCATAAACTACGTGGCGCCCACGTGGCGCGGAAGGCGTTGCCAGCTGTAATGCCGCACTTCAAGTATGCGGCATGGTATATTTTTAAAATTTGTTCGAAAAACAGTATATTTTGATAAATTAAAACGAAAATTGGTATAAATCGGCAAAAAGCTCTGACCAGGTGGGTTCATGACCGAGCACCACTCCATGGGCTTAGGAAATAGGTCTGGTCCGGCGGAGCCTCGCGGCCCACGTCGTGGTCCCTCTGACCCTCGACCCCTACAATATTTTTTTGCAAGTTGTCTACAGAGTGAAGACAAGTCATTTTTCTCGCATGCATCACAAAAATATCATTTAATATATTGGAAATATGGTATTTTTAGTGGAAATTCGCCCAAAATATAGGTGTAATAAAAAGATTGGGCATTCTATGCATTTGATGCAGCATCTTGTAAGCAAGTTGAATAAAGGTCATAGATTAGCATACGCTTGTGTCTTTATTCGTTCAATCAGCTTTGATTATAATCAAAAACAAAAAAGAAAAAAATTTCAACTTTGAGTCATTTTGCGACAACACCACCCATATCAAATGCCTAAAACTTGAAAAATTTATTCAAAGTCTTTAGGATACCGCTACGTGGTGCTCCACGCTTCTCATTCACCGCAATATTTTGTACCCCACAGAAATATATGGTAAGGAGAGGTTCGGGGCCGTGTCCCGTGGTGCCAATAATCTCTCCTAAAACTTACCTTTGCCAGTTCCGTAGCTCATGTCAGGTCTCATCACGGTTGGATCAACAAGGCCCAAATCCAAACAAAAACAAGAGTGTATCCAGACTAGTCTTACCCACACAATTCAACGGGCTATTTCCTTCAATGTTTTGTCCTTTCGACAAACACCTCTAAACATTTGATATCCAAATACAGCTATGGACAGATGCAGGATTTCAACTTCAAGGGATGAATGCTAGTTCAATTAAAAAAATTAAAAGGTCAGTTTAAACTTCGGAGGCGAATTTATATAGTTTGAATTATCTTTTGAATATACTAAACACATGTTTGTTTTAAAACTTGGGATGGACTCCCCCTTGCTCTCCCCTGTTGTAGAACCCTGCTTTCACTTATGAACCATTCTAGTCTTGGATTAATCCAGATGAACTTACCTTTTAATCTTCCTTTTTTTTTTTTTTTCCGGTGACTATATATACTTCACAAGAATAATAAGCTAGGAGAACACGTAATTTCACTCCCTCCGTTTACACCGATATGTTTCTTTGGTCATCAGATGTGAAAAGTTAAGTTGATCGTTAGTATTTGCTTTTTAAGATTAATAAAGTAGTGGAGAGTAGGAAATTAACCATACCATATGAATAAACCAAAAAAGGAAAAAAATTCAAAACAAGGTAACGTTAACAAATGAAAGTCACATAGTTGGATCACGTCAAAGAAGCTCCTTTTTTTGTCCCTTTCTTGGGTTTTCTTGAATATAGCCGTTAAGCCATTATCTCCACCTTTTTTTTGGTCTTCCTTTCGTTTAAAATACCCACCAAACTTTCTGTCATATACTATAAAGACCCAAACCCAAAACCCAAAAACCAATCACTTTACTCCTTTTGTAGCACAATACAGAATCCAACACCTCACCAAAATATATAGCTCTGTACATGGCTAGAAAAGCAGAAGCTCTTACTCTTTTTCTCCTGCTTTTGTCCTTGATTTCAGGTAACTCTAGTACTCCTAGGTTTCACTGCATCTTCAGGGTCCTAGAAAAGCTGATTTCACTTTCTTGGGTTTTCTTTCTTTTTGTCATCTTTAGTGTTGTTGGTATTCAAGTTTGATTGCCTAAAGTTTAACAGTCTTGCTATGGGTACACCATTTGGTGCACACCAAATGCCTACCGCGTTGTGTGAGACCCATTTCGGAATTTCGGAATTCCACAAAATGATTTTGTTCAGATATCATCATGCTACCAATTACTCAAAGTTGGTTCAAAAGTGTTTAATATTATCTCAACTGGGTAATGTTCAGTTGCTGACTTGCAAAATTTTTCTCAAGTTTGGATACTTGAACACTATTGCAAGTGAAGTATCCACAATCAATTAGTTGATCCAAAAAGAGAGCTTTAGGGATAACAGCACCGAAGTTAGTTGTTCGTAGAAGAAAAAAATTACAAGCTCAGTCAAAATGACAACGTTTCTCGTCTATCGACTACTGGTATTGGCTCAATTGTCCACGATCTTTGCACCCGATCAAGAGGTCAAAGTTTAATTCTCTGTTTTCATGTAAAGTGTCCCTCTGGAGTTTTACTTGTGATTTGTTTGCCTCTTGGGCTTAGTGTCTCCTTTTGGCATGTGCTATTTGATTTAACAGACATTTGGAGTGAATCTTGTAAGGAACATGGTAAGTACCTTGAAAAATTATCCCGAAAATTATCCTGAAAGTGAAATCAATAGTTTAGATAAATAGCCATTTGGACTTTGGAGTAGTTTTTCGGGGTAGCATTGCTGATCATGTAAATTCCACGGCTTCAGACTTGATTTTATATAGTTTCCGAATGCCCACTTCATGTAATTCTAATGATTTTATTATTTTTTCTAGTTAATTTTCAACTTATTGAAACTTCCCCTCCTCATTTTTGCAGTTGGCACTTTAAAATTGGTGAATGGACAGGTAATTTCAAACACTCCCCTCATCAAAAAAAAGAAGAAAAAAGTACAGCACATAAATACAAAGAAGAGAATAACAAGAATTGATTTGATTCATGAAACTGATTTATCCAATTTGTGTTTCAGAAAACTTGGTGTGTGGCCAAGCCATCTTCGGATTCGGCAACTCTGTTGAAGAACATCAACTATGCATGCTCCCAGGTTGACTGCAGGATTCTTCAAAAGGGTTGCCCGTGTTCTTCCCCAGACAATCTTATTAACCATGCTTCTATAGCCATGAATCTCTACTACCAATGCAAAGGGAGGAACAAATGGAACTGCGATTTCAAGAATTCCGGTCTCATCACCGTGACTAATCCAAGTAATTCACACTTGCTGTTTTTCTGTTGATGTTTTTTAGAATCAGTTTTCGGTCTTCCTAGTCTACGACATAAGAAAATGAGTTTTTCACACTCCCTTCTATTGGGCCCAGAGTGTCCCCATGGATTCGGTTACACGATGCCACTCCCTGCGACCGGTCTAAAAACAGACTTGCGGGTGCGATGTCGAATGCCATAAAAGACTTAATTGAAACCCCTCCTACAACCAATTGGTTTTAGGAGAGTTGGTGGAAAAGCGGTCCGACAAGTGGTATCAGAACCAGGAGGTCATGGGTTCGAGTCGTGGGAGCGTCACCGTGAGGAAGGGATTGTTGGGCCCGGAGTGCCCCCATGGATTTGGTTACACGATGCCACTCCCCGCGACCGCTCTAAAAACAGACTTGCGGGTGCGATGTTGAATGCCATAAAAGACTTAATTGAAACCCTTCCTACAATCAATTGGTTTTAGGAGAGTTGGTGGAAAAGTGGTCCGACACCTTCTTCTTCGGATAAGATAACAAGCTTCTGAATCCTATTCAAAAATTGTTGATTGAACAAAAACATGGTTTTTGACATCATAAGTTCTTCCCCTATGACTTGGAAGAAAACTGAAAACAAGTTCCAAAAATCAATGATTAAACTAGCATCTGAACTGTGTTTTCCAAAGTTATTGGAAGACAACAAACAAGCTAAAGTGAGTTTTCCATTTGACATTGTGAATTAACCAGATGTAAATGTTGTTTTCTAACACGACTTTTGTACTAAACGGTCCATATTTTCATTTTTCAGGTTATGACAGCTGCGTATATGAGTAGTGGTTTCCCATGAAACAAGTTTTCACTTATTGTGGATTCAACATATTGCTTTAGATCAACATAGATATTGATTCTTGTTGTATGTAGCCACCCAAATAGCAATTTATCCAGATTCTCATACTTCTTGTTTTCCTAATGTTTTCTTATAGCAATCAAATAGGAGTACCTTATTGTTAAAGATACATGCATGAGCCTGTTCCACATACTGACTCAAACTATTGTGCGTTATACGAGATAGATCATTCTTGCACACATCAATCCAAACAATTGACTTAAACCAATTCTTGACTTAAGTCAGATTATCTAGAACAACCGAATATTCAGAACAACCTAATCTTATGATTTGGGAGTCAAGATCAAAATGAGGAAAATGTCAAAATGAAAGTGGACTTGGGAATATTGGTGAACCCTTATATTACCACCTGATGTATCCTCTATCTCTGTGTTAAATGCATGTGTTGGTTTATGGAGGTTGATTCGGTTTGGTTTAACTTCGCTGACTATTTGGAGTTTGACCTGAGTGGTTAAGTGTTATGGTACGTAATTGGCGATGTAAATCCAAAACTATATATCATTCGGAAAGTAAGTTTTGCCAAGGCTCAAGCGAGATCATGCACCACCATTTTTAAGTTGTACCCTGCTAGTTGAACAAAATTGTGGTGTCTGTTGACATTATATGTGGATGCTCCAAGATGACAAGGGGAAGAAATCTAGTTTTAGTCTAGATGAAGCATGTATTGACTAGAAAAACAACCAAGTAATCTAAATTTTTTTTTTTTACACCCAAAAGGAATTGTTTCTTTTTTTCTTCAATACTCCCTCCGTGCGTACTTTAAAAAAAAAAAAAGTATTTTGATAAAATATATGATTTTAAAAATAAACCCACAAACAGGAACGGGGTAGCCAGGTAGTTTAAAAAAGAATAAAAAACTAAGAAGCTAATTTATTTTAAGAAATGAATGCTTTTTGGGCCTACTTTGACGTTCACTTCTTAGACATGCAAAATATCATGTTTATCGGATAGATATATATTGTCATAGCCAGTGTTTTCAAATTGGAATACGTATCGCGTATCTTAAGATACGATTGATAAAGGAGTAGGAGTTTCTAATGTCGCGTATCTTAAGATATATACTGTCATAGCTAGTTTGACTGTTACAGGATTTCTAGATATGTTCATTCATTGGACTAGGTAGTGTGGCTATAGCTATGTTTTGTGTGGTAATAATTAATGGTACTCTTGAAGTTTATTTTTTTAGGAAATAAGGCTTGCGACTGGGTAATCCTGTATCTCCTCCTAGTGTGATGAGGTATAGGTATGGCTGGGTTTTCTTACCATCCCAAGTGCCAGAGTTTGAATATCTGATATCTAATATGCCTTACAAAAAAAGAAAAAGGAGTATTACAAAAAAAAAAGTTGTTTTGAATTTAGGTATGGATGCCCACAATACTGTTGAAATAGTTAGGGAACACCATTAATATGGTAGCCATAGTCTTTACTTCAGGGTAACCCTGTGTCTCCTCCTATTCTCCTCCTATTCTGCTGAGGTATAACTATCTCTGTGTGGGTTTTCTTACCATCCCAAGTGCCAGAGTTTGGATATCTGACATCTAATATGCCTTACAAAAAGTGAAAAAGAAGTACAAAAAAATATTGTTATATATTCAGGTATGGATGCCCACAAAGGCCACAATAATGTTGAAATAATTAGGGAACACCATTAATATAGTAGCTATAGTCTTTACTTTCTTTGTTCCCCATTCCATCTATATAAGGGACTTATGTATTGGTTGAAGAACACATCGAGCAAGAGAGAAAGAAAAGGTACAAAGCAAACTACCAATCTGAATAATATTTGAGTAGTCCAGAAGATTAATTTTCTTTCTATATATTTGTGTATAGTATCGTAACACGTTATCAGCACAAAACCCTAGCCAACTGAGAGAGGAAAATGATTTATACTCCATTCATACAACTTGTTGGTTTTGTAGATACTAGCAAGAGAGAAAGAAAAGGCAGAAAGCAAAATACCAATCTGAATAATATTTGAATATTCCAGAAGAATAATTCTCTTTCTATATATTTGTGTCTAGTACCTTACTTACTTTTCAACTTATTATCTGCTTTGTTTCATAACATTCTACTAATTGAAATCCACACTACAAATAACCTCGTTGGGCCTTCCTAGTCGATGGGCCTTCAACCAGAGACCTGTATTGGCAAGTACCAAATTCAGGGGCCCTAATTAATTTGGGCTGCCATCTAGGGAACCCAGCAGGTATCCACAAGAGTGAAAAACTGATTGGTTGACCGTGTTATCTACCTGCTAGTAGCCTAGCGGTTATCTCCTGGTTCTTCTATAAGTGAGACTAGGGTTCGAGCCTCGGCAGAGTCATTTGGAGTTTAGGGCTATGGATAGCTTCTAGATCCCCTCTGGACTAACTTACTGACCAAGATTTTTTGTTGTTCATCCTACCATAGCTTACAACTTACTAATATCTTTTGTTGTTCATCCTACCATAGCTTACAACTTAATAATCCAAACGGTTGATTTAGCCAAACCATCCATTAGTTACAAGAAGCGAGATTGGAGGGATATAGAAGCTCCTAGAGATGAGAGTGTGAAAGGAATGTGCACATATATTACAATAATAATGTAGCATAAAACATACACTTTATAAAGTTGCTGTTTTCTAACTTAAGGGTAAGAAATAGGCTAGTGTTACTAATGTATAATTTTTCTTTTCACCGTATCATGACTTGGGCTCTCTGTATGAGCTAAATCGAAGACCAATTTATAAGGTTAAGTACTAAATTACTGTTTTTCTATACCAGTATCGTACAAAAGCTCCCATCTTTATAAGGAACGATCTCCCATTTCAGTGAGAGAGGGCTCCCATCAACTCCTTATAGTTGGGAGCGTAAAAGGAATGTGCACATACATTACGAAAATAATGTAGCATATAAAACATACACTTTAAATCTACAATGATACTTTTTACTAGTACATCTTCAAGTATCACTTTTTTTTTTTTTTTTGTGATCAAATGCAAATTTCATTTCAAGAAGCCTAACGGCACTTACATAACATTCGGAAAGAGCTAACACTACTTCACACTAGGACACGAGCAAACCACTATGTGCATAAGGCTCAAAGACACATTATTGCAAAAACAGACCGACGCAATGCGGCGTAGGGTCCGTCCGAGTATCAGTAGAGGAGCAACCCATAGCTCAATCCATTGGAGTGGTCCTTTTAATTAGCGGCTGATGTTGGCATTCACGACGTAAGGAAGCAAGTCCCTCACAGCCGCAAAGGGATGCTCCATTGCGAGTTCTTGTTGACACATCAGAACTCCGGGCTCGGCATTTGGCCAGAAACCCACAACGAGCTAGACCTCAAATCAAGCACCACAAACCGGACGCAGGAGAACCCGTCCGGAAAGAAAACGAGAGAACCCAAACTAAAACTAAGCAAATCTAACAAAACAGAAATGAAAACAACCAGGCAAAACAACAAAAAGCAACTGAGACAACCCGAGTTAACCCAAGAGTCACACCGAGTCACCTCAAACGCTCCAAGTTCATGCCGAGTCGCTACTCCGGGAGAGGGAAAAACCAGACTCCATAGCCACCGCCTTTGTATCAGGAACCTTTATTCGCCGGAGGGGCCAGGCCGCCCAAACATCACCTCTCGTCAGATCTGAAACCAAGAAGGCAAAAGAAAGTGGCGGCAAAGCGGAGGGAGGAGGGGGCAGGCGATGGAGGGAGAAAGGACCGGGCGGAAGTGGGTAGGGCGAAGGGGAGCAACGAGATGGGATAGACAAGGGTGAAAATCTGCCATTCAGAGGTTCAAAAGGGGCGAAGAAGAATTCAATTGACAGGAATCACGTCCCAAAATCCATATTTGGTTCTCGCTACTCCACAACTTGGGATGTTCAAGTGAACAAGCAAACGAAAATAATCGAGCAGGGTTTGGCCAAATTTCTTTCAAGGGAGAAGCTTGCTTACATTTCAATGCTGATCAAGAGTAGGATAAAAAGTGCTTGATTCTTGTAGGTGACAGCGTCATTGGAGGTTTGTTTTTCTTTTCTTTTAGTTTGGGATATACTAATTTCCTTGTGTTTTGTTGGAGTTATGTCCTAGTGCTCATTGTTACCGAAATTTCCCATGCTTTCATGTGTATTCACTGTTATATTTCTGTATATTATCCTATATTAGCGGATACCCGTCGCTCTTATTCAAAGCTCTTTTGAGCCTTCTAGTTTTTTTTTTTGATAAGTTATTTTTCATTGAAAAAGAACAAGCAAAAGAAAGGCAACACCCTTATCCATCTCTTTTGTTTTTTATCGGCCTTCGATCATTATGACATATTTAGGTGAAACTCATATATATTTAGTCTTGGATTCCACATAAATATGTACATGAGAATGACATTATAACAACATATGATCGCGTCTCAAGCGACTCAATAACATTTCTACATATAAAAAAATGATATACTAATGAAATTTCTAATTTCGGAGTATTTTTTTTACAAATGCAAAAAAAAAAAAAAAAAAAAAAAACAAAGAATCCAATGAGGGCCTGTGCCCTCACTGGTCCTCATCTACATCCGCAACTGCTGACCGACTATTGATTCCCTTTTAAGAAGAAATGTACTTCGTAGTTCGAATCTTACGTGATTTTATTTACAAAAATCTTGCAAAATGATGTGTGAAAATAAGTTCTATAATTGAAGAGAAATGTTACCGGTTCCGAAGAAGGCTATCAAAAAATGTACTAATTCAAAGCAAGATCGAAGGACTCGAAAGAAGTCATGATGCGTAGTAAAAAGTATCATGCTGAGTGATACTTGAAGGTGCGAGAACGGAGGAACGCATCCAGTTTCTCTCTCTTCTATAGAGATTTTCTTCTAGGGTTTTTATCCCTAATCTAGCCACCCACCGCCGCCGCCCCTTCTTCCCTCTTACCGCCGTCCATCCATTGCTTTGTTCCATCCTAACCACAAAAAATTACAGGTTTTCTGTAAAGGATAAGTCGGCTGTGAGTAACAGTAACCATCGCCACGAATGATTCCGTTCTGCTGAAAGAAGAGACAACACAGATTTGTATATATGTATCAATCCTTGCATATATACATGTGGTCTTCCTTAAAATTGTTAAAAGTTTTACTTATGAAACGGTAAAGGCTGTTTATTGTAGCACAAAGCTTCTTCGTACCAAAAGAAAACGCAGAGAACGCTTTACCCGGAAAAATAAAAGAACAGAACAATGAACATAATACATAAGGAATATAACAAGTCTAACCCTTGGGGTAAAATTCGTTTGCTGCAGCAGGGACAAGCGAGGATGCACCGGTTGAGACAAACTCTCTGTTTCAAGAGAACATGTCAGGAGCTCGCATTCCATCTTTCAATTCACCATAACTTACTAAGATGCAAAAGTAACCTTTGTTAAAGACAATCTAACAAATTACCTGATGGAGTCTCTAGGTACTTGGTAGGGGTCCTTACGGAATCATGGGAGTTCATCCTGCCATAGGAAAAACACAAGAAAGTACGTCTATATTTGGTCATTTAAGGACATAATAGGTAACTTATTCTGAAACACATTCGATATAAAAGATTAATAAAGAGCCTAAGCAAGTCCCCAACCAGTTTGTGATGCTAAAATCAAAGTCTCCAGCCTTCAATGTAAATCCAGCTTCCCCAAGCCTCAAAGCAACATCTTTCTCCACTATTTCTTGTAGTGGCTGTAAGGGAGCACCAATAATGTTAGATACCCATCACCTGCACAAACCACAAACACCTCGATATATGTGCACACAGCTCACAGGCTTACCCTATGCTACATGGCCGGGTGCGAGCGTGGGTGGAGTTGTAGATCTAGGGATCAGACAAATAAAACCTCAACAACGAAGGATTCAAGGGTACTGATCAATTTGGTTACGGCTACATATATAATGAGAAAAACAAAAGAAAAGGGGGAGCATCATGAGCCCTCCCTCTCTGTGTGCGCGAGCACGCGCGACCTGCAACAAGATAAGGCTTATTGATATTGATCATGCACTTATGAATCATGCATAGGGGTGCTAATTAAACCAAAAACAATAGTACTTATGGCTCAACTCTTTATTACACGTGTTCAAACTCGGCTTGAGCTTGAGAATCTTTTAAGACTAATTGTTAAAGCTCAGCTCATATTTGAAGTTTTGTGATAGTGATAAGCTTGGCTTGTCAAATTCGAGCTATCAAGCTTGGCCTTAAGCTGGTGGCGTTCCAAAATGACAAAAGTTTGGCCTTAAGCCTTAAGCAAATACATCCTATGAATTGTTCCATGGAAGACTTGTATAGGTTTGGTGAAGCCCTAAATTTCGATATCTCACTTAAGAAGTTTAGTGCAAAATATTGGAAACATATTAGTGGCTGGTGAAAAGATTCAAATATTTGGGATATTAAGTAATGGGAATTGAATTTCACACCCCCCCATTTGCACTTTTTCACACCCCTCCATTTCACACCCCTCCATAGCAAATACATCCTATTAAGTAATGGGAATTGAATTTCACACCCCTCCATTTCAACATTTGCACCCCCCAAGGGATTATAAAATGGTGGGATATTTCAGTAATTTCACCCTAATAAAAACAAAAAGGGAGTGCAGATGTTGAAATGGGGTGTGTGAAGTTCAATTCCCTAAGTAATTTACCCCATCTTTGCAATATTTATGGAATGACCCCCATTCACGATCTATCAAGTCAAACACCCATACGCTCAAGCTTGGCTCGAATTTATAGAGAAACAATACTTTATTTGAACGAGTTTGAAAAACCCAAAAGTCGAGCCAAGTTCGAGCTGAGCTCAAGCTGCTTGGTTCATCTAGCAGCCCTTATCATGCATGGAGCGGAGAAGCAAGATAGGACGAAACAAAGCATGGTGCCGGCATTAATCTACATACACTGCGATCTTCTAACTGTAGATATTCCTCAATAGCATTGCCGGCCCTCTCGAAAACTTCAAGCACTAGTATAGTTGACCTCAAAACCATTTTCTTCTTCCTATCCACAAGTGATCCCGGAAAATTGAACTCCTCGCCAACTAGTGTCACAATTTCATTTTTAAGGTATTGATGGAGCATCATACTTCCATTCCAACCTCCACCATCTCGTCTAGAAAATGTGACAGGAACTAAAACCTTCTCGCGAGCCACCATTAGCAAGATAGCAAACTCATTGAGCTTTCCTTCTTTGGCATAATAGTAAGCCTCCTCTGCAACATTCTTGGAGGACCATGCAAGCAACTTACACACTTCCAATGATCTTTTCTGCAACACAAATTGCCAAAAAGAAATTATCATAATAACTTTTTAATCCACTTCAAATCCGAACATGACGCCAAATGAAGCATGAATACTGCTATGGCACGGGATACCAATATAATACGGATACAGCCATCTGAGACAATTTAAAACCTAGAATATGGTTACGACTAGGATACGCTACAATAAAAAAATAAAACTATAATCCATTGGATACCACATATCCATAAGAATGGTGAAAAACCATTTCTTTTGTGATTTACACTTACCTGATTACTTGTTCAGTGGTTCAATACTAATTTAATATAACACAAGTATGACACAATATGCATATTCAAGAACCTATTGAAAATATGAATCCTTTTTCATGTATCTTCCTCTCTAAGGGCATCTTCAACCCACTCTCCAAAACTCCATTTTTGCCTCCATTCCTCCATTTTGGAGGAAAACCTCTCCCCTACCCATCCTCCATTTTGGAGGATTGTTTTTTACCCTTCAAATATGGAGTATCGAAAAATTATGGAGGATCATCTCCATTTCACTATTCATCCTTTCCAAATTCCTCTCCTGTCCTCTTTTTGTCCTCACCCTTCAATGATACAGCCAACATGTTTGAGAAATAGAGGAATGGAGATTATTGGGTTGGAGCTCACATGAATAGTGAAATCTTTCAAATTCACTTTTTGGATATAAAATTATATTTTGATCCTCCAAAATGGAAAGAGCATCTCCAATCCATCATCCTTTATTTCTCCATTTTAGAGGATCAAATTAATATTATTTTATCAAAAAGTGAATTTAGAGGATTTTACTATTCATACATACTCCAATCACAATCCTTCATATCTCTATATTCACCATCTATTTCAAATATTCTCTTATTTTCTCCCTAATCATTATTCACTCGCAATCAAAATCTAATATTTCATGCATTTTTTATTCAAAAAGTAGGTTTGGAGGATCCTCCAAAAAAAAATTTCGAAAACCAATCCTCCAAAATGGAGGCAAAAATGGAGGATTGGTTGGAGTGCAAATTTCCTCCAAAATGGAGGAATGGAGAAAGATTTAGAGGTATGGAGTATGCATTGAAAATATGATTCCTTTTTCATGAAATCCTTTTTGGATATAAAATTATATTTTGATCCTCCCAAATGGAGGAATGGAGATTATTGGGTTGAAGATGCTCTCAAGAACTTTTTTCCCCTTGTTTTTGATAAGTATCTTCCTCTCTAAAGAGAATCTCTAGATTTCTTTATTCCTAACAATTTCACTAATCCCGTGCAAGAAGAAGCACAACCCAAGTTCGGATAAGTACCTAGAATATCCGATACATAATAATAAACTTAAAAAGCCTTGCTGCTACTGTTCTTATAATGCGAGTATCAGCTGAGTATCGGTATCACTAGAGGAACGATACGGGATACCAATTCGACTCTCATCTAGAAGTAACCATACTCCATACACGTCGGCTTAGGTTACAAAAGTTAATTCAACTCAGAAATCTTTGAAGAAAACCAAACCAATTTGGGAAGACAGAGGAATGCTATCAACTGAAAGGTAGATTTTATCGGGGCGAGAGAATTCTGCCCCCAATAGCAGTTGCTGCAAGGCAAAGGAAGGAAAGTCAGACATAACAAGATAGTATAATGCCAAAACAGAACCAGAAAGAAGTGCTTTTCGTAAATTTCCTCTTAGTTACCTCAACTTTTTAAGTGCTACCCCGAGAGGGAGCAACCCGTTGTGTCCCGTTACATCTTCAGGATCATAGAATATGACATCAGTTCGAGCTCCACGGCTAAGCAATAACTTAACTAATCCAGGAGCTGTAGAGTTAGCCGCATAATGTAGACTTAGCGGTAAATTATCCCATATAAGTACATCAAATGGTCGGCCCAACTCCCCTTCCAGCAATGCAGTGGCACAGTTCAAGGCATCAGCTTGACAGATTTCCTCCCAAATTTCCAGGTCGTCATAAAATTTATTGTTAGGACTCAGGCTCTTAATCAACGATATCATGCTTTCCTTTTCATCACTCCGAATAGCACACCTGATACGGGTTTCCATTGCTTTATCAATAGCATCCATATCAGCATTCCATTGCTGTTTAACGATTACAACTAGCTTTAGCTTGAGCAAGTACAATAAAGGTGGTTAACAAAAGAGAAAAAGGGTAGCAAAGCATGGAATTTTTTCCTCTAGATAATCAATGCAACCAACCGCTGGTTAGCTTCTTGTGGCAAGATTGAACACTTTCTACCTAAACTTTATTCTTCTACAGCTAAAATATTGCTCAAACTGAAAAATTTATTCACAAAAGAAAGGAACTCAATAATTTTATTGAAAAAAGGCCCCAACTTTTTTAACATAATTTGAAAGCAACTTCGAAATCATAAATTCAGGGCAAGTATTCAATGGCGGTGGCCAAATTCAAACCTTGAAAAATGCCAGTGAACCAGCTCCAGAGGAAAAACAGGTAAAAAAACTACTAATTCTGTATTCAAAGGCGGCTCCAGGATTTTCATCCAACACTAACAAAAAAACATACCGAGGTCACTTGACAAACAATCCAGCACTAACATCACTAATTACTAAAGAAAATTTAATTTATATCTAAATTCTCTTTTTTTTTTCAGGTTATTTTTTGAATCCAGCGGGGGTCGCTTTACCTAGCTGGAAATACATTGGAGCCGCCCCTGCCTGTATTACAAGAGCAGTGTTATTCTTCGAAACATGTTCATCCATGATCAACCTAAAAGAATTTGTATCTTTCTTGGATTAATAATAATTAATCTTTACACCCTAGTAACGATAATCCACTGCCAAAAAATCTCTGATTTCTGGATATAAAATAAAATACTCCCGTGCATGATTTCTTATATTTTTGGACATAATTACATAACTAATTGAGATTTTTTATCCAAAAATTACACGTCAATTTTGTAACTATCTTTGTACAACAGAAAGGAGAGAGAAATATTGATTTTGAATGTCACCTCCGAGTCGTCGAAATACCGGCCCGGTCCCTGCACTACCAAAAGTTAAAGATTAAAAAGGGGGAAAATCACACATATAGAATGCGTCGTAGAGAAACAAGATGAGAGGGAGACGGGTTGTGCATACCTCCATACTTCTACTCCGCTGCTGCGACTCCGTCAAGCGTGAGATAAATGGAGAGAGAGAGAGGGGCGGTGAGAGAGTCCTAGGCCTATTCCACGTACCTATTCTTTTACTTTTTCGACTTTTATATTTATATTTATTTAGTACTCCCTCCGTCCCATTTTGTTTGTCAATTTTTGATAATTGTGTCAGTTTTCGATCCCTATATCTTTTAATATTGATCTCCAAATATATGCAATATGAATATTGTTTGATAGTTCACGATTAATTCTATTATTCAAAGTTTTTAAAACCGTAAAAAGTATTATAGATTGAAAGATATAAACAATTTAAGGCGTAGCAGAAAATAGAATAATTGACAAACAAATTGAGACGGAGGGAGTACAATACTATTCCATCCGTTCCAAAATATTGGTCTCTTTTGTGTAGTCGTGTCACTCAAACAATTGTCTATATTTCACAATCTATAAAGTTTAATAGGATTTTTAAAATTTGTATAATAAAACTAATTGAGATCTATCAAACAAGATCCATATTGGATATAAAAATATTATAAATTAAAAAATATAGACGATTTTTTAAGAGGTCCCAAATAGTGAGGGGGTGTTCCACTAAAGGGTTTTTTGGGTTTTTAGTTTTTTAGACCTCTAGTTGTAGTTTAAATCTACAACTTGTTCCACTAAAATATTGGTTTTTTGGAAAAAAAAAACAGAAATTGGTTTTTTGGTTTATTCGTTGTCTTTATTCAAAAAAAAATTTGCATTTATTAGTTTTGCGTCAATTTTTTGTGGTTTATTGGTTCCTCTCTACGAGACAAATCTAACAAGTATGAAATTATAGTGAAAATTAATTATTTTTTGAATAAAGCCAAAATTAAACCAATAAACCACGTATTTTTGGCTTTATTCAAAAAAAAATTTAGTTTTGACTATGATTTTATATTCTTTAGATTCGTCTCGTCAAGAGGAACCAATAAACCACAAAAATTTGATGCAAAACTAACATTTGTGAATTTTTTTTGAATAAACCAAAAAACAGGTTTAGTGGAATAGAGTGGTTTTAAAGTTAAAACAAAACCAGTTTTTTTGGGGAGTTTTTTGTTAGTGGAATAGAATGGTTTTTTGAGTTAAAACAAAACCAGTTTTTTTTAGTGGAACACCCCCTGAAAATGGACCATTATTTTGGAACGGAAGGAGTAATATTTTTAGAATTTATTAATTTTGCGTCAAAATTTTAAGCGTTAGTATTTGACTTTTCTCGAAATTTTATATTGGAAGAGTACTAATCAACAGACGGCCAATAAATATAAATAGTGGCGAATCCAGAAATTCCATCTATAAGGTCACCTTTCAAGTATAACTTCTCTGGAAAAAAAAATTCACAATCCAATATATATAGCAAGAAGAAAAAGGCTGTTGATATTGCCAAAACCTCTTTTGTTCCTGCCAAAACTAAAAGTATTGCTGCCAAAACTAAAAGTATTGCTGCCAAAACTCTGATATTTTTTGGTTCCACAATTACCTACATGCCCTTTTACCATCATATCCCATTTATTACAAACTGAACCCTAAATTTTAATCTGAACATCATTAGGAAATATCCATTCTCTCAATTTTTTGGAAAGGAAAACTACCACAGATAACATCCAGACAAACTTTATTTATGTTTCCCTCTTTATTGTGTATTTTCAACATTTGTTGCACAAAATCAATTCCAGCACTTTCTGAAATCCCAATTAGCTAAAAGTCAAATCCCCAGTTCATTTGTTTTACAAGTGATGAGTAACAGAATTTAGAATTCAAAATTCAATCCAAATCGACTAGTAACTGGTATACTTTTTACAAGTAGGATTCCAAGTAGGGCCAGTTCCCTAAAAGATTTTATGTGATTTCTCATTTTAGCACGGATTTTATTAAAAATCTCATAAAATCTAGTTTCTGGTTCAAAGCAAATGCTCAAATCTTAAATTTAAACAAGAAAACTTTTAAGGGTAAAATATGTACTTAGTCCTTAAACAATTCGATTCTTTTTTAATTAGTCCTTAAACTACCGATTGAACATACTTCCCCCTAGTGAAGATTTGAAGCACAGAAAGCTTCGGCTTTTCCTCTCCCTTCTCTCTAAACCTTCAACTTTCAACATTTAGGGTTCCTGGGTGGGGGGTGGGGTTGGGCCCCCCTTTCCTCCACTCCCCCCCCCCCCTCCCCTTTCCAACACCCCCCCCCCCTTCCTTTTTCCTCTCTTGGCTCCC
>JAXBDA010003231.1:0-36058 GCA_036023075.1 Gaultheria prostrata | reverse complement strand
AGTCGCAACTTGGTTGTGCTAGGGTTTGGGTGGACTGTCTTTTTTTCCTTCTTCCGTTAACAGACTGACAGAGGAGAAAAGTAAAAAAAAAATTGGAGTGCCCGAAGTAAAATTGAAACTTGCAAAAGGGTAGTTTTGAAAAACCACTTTAGCTTGGAGCCCCTCCATCAATTTTTGGAGTGCTATTATCAATTTCCTTCTCTAAATTATCAGATCTATATTCCTCTGCAAATTAATTCTGACCGACAAATGATTCCTTCAAATTTCAGAAGCATCAACAGGGGTCGATGTTAAACTAAATTCTAAAAATTATCATATCTATATTCCTCTGCAAATTAATTCTCACCGCCAAATTATTCCTTCAAATATATGGAATTTTCAGAAGCATCAACAGGGGTCCACATCAACCCACTAAAGCTTGTACGGTTTAGTACTAATTTACATGTACGTATGATTCTTAAGACTAGAGAGGAGGATTGTGGTTAATTTTTCGAATACTGGATTTCATCTCATAATACTTTTATTACATTTTTAAAAAAAATTATTACGAGCACTATTCCTGAATATTCCCTCCAATTATAGTCCGGTTCGTAAATTGTTAAGTTAAAAATAATACTTTTTTTTTTGAAAAAAAACATTCAATTTTTTTCATGAATTAAAAGAGCTTTTTTTTTCTTAGCAAAAAGATTTTATTATCCTTGGAATTAAAAAGTTAGAAAGATATCAAGGGCACATCGGCATAAGCCATCCAAGAACCTCCAAAGTCGGTAAGAAACCAACCAAATACCAAAAATGGGCCAAACCCAAACCCAAACACCAAAAAACAGAAATCCATAAAACACCTAAAAAAAAACCCTAATCCAAGACACTCCAAAACAGCCGCCACCTCAAAAGCCAAAACCACCGCCACCCATTGATGCCCACTAGGCACTGCAACTCCGGAGGGAGCACTATCCGTCGACCTGAAACCTCCCGGAGAAAACACCAATGAGAAACGGTAGAACGGAAGCTCCATACAGTCGCAACACCATCAAAACCCGAGCAAGCATCCTAATGATATCTAGCAAATTGCTAAAAATATTTGCATTTTTGTTTAAAAAATGAATTATTTTTAGTTTATCTTTCTGCGAACCGGACTATTATTTTAGGATTGGAGGGATCAGCCGTTTTTTCTTTAGGAAAAGAAAACAATAATAATAATGTGATAAAGTCATGTGATTGTAATTACCTTTCCTCTATCCGAATCAAACATTGGCTTCAAATTTGAAGAATTATTCTTAAAATCCCTTAAAGGATGGTGGCAATTGTTATCTTCAAATCAGGCATTCACAAAATCTTCCATCTCCAACCATAGTTATGTTTGAAGTTGTCAAATTTTGAAGAATTTTTTCTTGAACTATCAATTTTGCAAATGACAAAAAAAATTGGCATTGCCTTTAAAAATGGCAGTATTATTAAATTTAAAACCATGTACATGGGACAACTCTGGTTAAAACCGATCTAATTAACTCGAGCCCTTTTCAACATTCACAAGTCACAAGGGAGATCATTTCGAATGCAGTCGTCACACCGGATATGAAAAATTCACCATCATCATCATAAGGGAACCGATCCATGTAGCGCTCCTTTCGCGCTATACGGTGTAGCGCTCACCCGAGCCGTTCATCTCTGTAGTTGATGGTTCAGATTCACAGAAACACTGTTACCAGTAAAAGTTAACTGACCATTAATTGTCGAGATGAACGATTAAAATGAGAGACACTAGACCGTGCAGTGCAAACGGGTCCATCATAAGCTCCCAAGAACCGGTAGGCATTGAACACTTGTTAATGAAAGTTGGTTGTAGTCAACAACTAGGCTAATTGTTTGTCCCCACCCAGTTTTTTCATACCCCACTGCCAGGTTTGTCACCGTTGTGAATTTGTAATTGAAAAAACAAGTGGTCCAAAATTGAATTCGACCCAATTCTATCCACATCCTTCATCTCACACACTCAACTACAATTTCTTCTTTTCTTAAATCTTTTATTTTTTTCATAATATCAAACAAAAATGATTATTTGAATCATTCATTTCATAAGATACTTAATAAATAGGATATTTACCAAAAAATTAACTCACTCAATCATGATAAATTAGGCTTTGCTTGATGAAAGGAACGATATAATTTTAAATTAAATTTTGCCTTTTACCAACCTATTGCCCCCTTGGGTTTTGGAATTGGATCCTAATATTAATTAAGGGGTGCGTAAACTAATCAAGAAACATGAATCATTAAAAAAATGAAAAAATTTAAAGTGTGGAGAGAGGGAGAGAGAGCATGTACGTCCGTGGTGAATATGGTAAATACTACTGTGAGACGGGGATTATGGTTCGTTCGGAGTCTTGGAACCCCACGGAGGATGATGCTACTTCTATTATCCAAATCAATCAATTAATAGCCGTAGGATGACTTCGTTTGATAGATACTCTATAAATAATTTATTAGAGTTCGATTCTTGGTGTCAAACTGTTAGAACGTTTTTTTTTGTGAATCTCTTAGTTCCAGTGGGGAGAAAATAATTAGTCGAGGTCAGTGTTTTCAAATCGGAATGCGTATCGTTTATTATTTTTTTATTCTATAAATTGTATCGGGATACGTAGCGCGTATCTTAAGATACGTTTGTTAGAAAAAAGAGGAATTTGTAATGTTTAGCTGGACAAGATTTTCGAAAAGAGAGAAATACTTAATACAAGAGCAGGGGAGGAGAGTATTTGTATTAGAATAGAATCTCTTTTTTTGGCTTGGTAAAAAATGCTAGAACCCATCCCTTTTTATTATACTCCATGGAAGGCTCTAGCCTAAAGATATTTTATGTAAGATGAACTTTGAGCTAGGTAGATTCTAGAATTCCATAACTAATTCTCCCAAAGAAATCTAGATATTTCTTTTTTTTTTCAATCGGTAGATATATCATTGAAGATAGAAATTACGAAACATCCAAAGACGCTATTCTACATACCCAGTCCGGGAAATCTCTTACCCAAGTATTAAGAAGCTCAACTGATAGGGCATACTTGGCTATTTCATGAGCCACCCTATTAAAATTACGACGAACAAAAGAAAATGAAATAGAATGAAAAAAAAGAAGCTAAATTAACGGCATCCGCAATGACCACGCCCAAGCTTGAACTAGCACACTTCACACCTTGGAGCATCTGAATGACCCCTTGCGCATCACCTTCCACAATAAGGTTGTCCCCCATGCGACCTTCCACCATTTCTAAAGCACTCTGAAAACCCAAAGCTTCGACCATGTCTGCCACCCACACATTTGAAAAAGGGATAGCTGCCATCTTCACAATTTGTCCCGCCTCATCTCTTATCACAACACCCACGCCACCCTTCCCACTACTTTTATCAAGAGCCCCATCAACATTAATCTTAAAAGAACCCTGGGAAGGCGGTGTCCATCTCTCAGACTCCTGCAAATGCACCACAGGATTGCTGGGACTATGTGCCTGTGTCGCGCAAAAATCAGAAAAATCATTGATAGCATAACCTATGATTTGTGTCTCCTCGACCCATTCCCTCTTAAACACTCAAGCGTTCCGTGCTTTCCAAATGTGCCACCCCACAATAGCAAATAAGCCTAGTCGATCCCACTTATCACCCCCATCATTTAGGTTTGCCAAAAGCATCCACATCTGGCCCAAATTTGCCGAAGTTGTTGATTCCGGTCTTAGCCGAAGTGGGGAAAGAAGCCAAGTTCTGCTCGCACGTTCACAATGGAAAAGCATATGCGAGACAGATTCATCCGACAATCCACAAACCGGATACACCTCATCAACTGAAACTTTTCTCTTAATTAAGGCTTGATTGACCGAAATAATATCATTAAGGCCACGCCATAGAAAAACCTTAACTTTTGCTGGGGCTTTGCATCGCCAAACTTGTTTCCATTTCTCTTCATCAGCTCCACTTCCACTTGACTGACCCGTATGCCTTAGCTGTAACGCCTCTTTAGCGATTACATACGCAGATTTAACAGAGAACTTGCCATTGGTTGTGACCCTCCCCATACTCGCTCATCGGGTTGCCCAATTTTATTGAGAGGTAGTCGCAAAATCTGCTCACAATCTCAATGGCAAAAGATAGACCTCACCAGTGGCTCGTTCCAAGTGGCACACCCAGTGTCAACAAGATCCCGCACCATCGTCCAATGCCCAATACCGGGTTTGGTCGTTAGAACTTTTGGAAATAATGGGTCATCTAACCATGGGTCCCTCCAAATGTTAATTTGTGTACCTGCTGCTACTCTCCATCTCCAACCCTTCTCAATGACCTCCTTGCTAGCTAAAATGCTCTGCCATGCCCACGATGAGTTAGTTTTAGGCTGGGCTTCTAAAAAACTCGAGTTGGGAAAATATTTGGCTTTGAGAATCTTGTAAAAGTGAGACTCGTCACCCACCAACAATCTCCACCCTTGTTTGGCCAATAACGCTAGGTTGAAAGCCTCCAAATCTCTGAAACCCAGCCGTCCTTTGCCTTTAACTTCCGTCAATCACTCCCAGCCCATCCAATGGATATTTTTAATGCCCTCTGACCCATTCCAATAAAACTTTGCAATGGCTGAATTTAACATCTTACAAATACTAGTTGGAATCCGGACACATGCCATCGCGTAAATAAGCATCGAAAGAAGAACTGACTTAATTAAAACCTCATTGCCGGCTGGATTGATATGTTGCCCGTCCCATCCTTTCCATCACCCTTTCCTTAATGTATTCCACAGCTGCCCTCTTAGACCTCCCAATGATGTACGGGGATGGGACAGGCAGCCAGGATATTATAGAACTTTTAGAAAATAGATATTCTAGAGTTTCTAGAAACTAGATATTTATGTTCCATTCAATAATATCTTTCATCTTTGAACTTTGTAATAAGGTTTATTTGAACTTTAGTTTCTTCTGCCAAAAATATAAAATCTAGTTTATGCTTCAATAACAATAATTATACGTAATTTATATACAATTAAAAATTAATTATAACTAAAAACTCCAATAATCATAAGTTTTTAAGATATAAAATTTCAAGTCTCTCTATTGGGATCTCACGTTGACCCATTCTGCTATCTTGGTTATGGAAAGAAAAGAAGAGAACTTATATGCTTTGGGCAAAACACAATCGAAATATGGTTTTTTCTTCTATTCAAGCCCTAAATAAAAGTTGAATTTCTATCAAATGGGTCGAATGTTGCCATAATTAGATCAAATGGCATAAATTAATGTGTTTGGGTTACATTTCTTAAAATAAGGTTCGACTTTTTCCCAATAAATTATTGTAGGATACGTACCGAATCAAGATACACATATATACCGTAAGATACACAATTGTATCGTAGGATTTCTATACAACAAGGATACATGGTGCGATACTTATCGCTTTCCAAAGGAGACGATACGAATCGTACAATACTTATCGTGTATCATAAGTTTTTAACAACTATGGTCGAGGTGTGCATAAGCTGGCCTGGACACTCCGATCAGCAGAAAGAAAATGTTATGAATCATATTATTGAAAAGTCACGAGGCACTAAAAAAATGTTACGATTGGCCATGAGGTGGCATAATATGAACCATACAATATATGCATATGGAACCTTTAATAGTGTGTATTGTAGCAAATTCCAAAATATTATATATTATAAAATATAGACAGTTGTGTGAGTGACACGACTAGTTCAAAAGGGACCAATAATTTGGGATGAAGGCAATGGATGTGTTAGCACAAGGATTGAAGCCAAACAACTTAGCACAAGTCATGTCATGTATTGCCTAGCCTCTGACAAGCACATCCATACTCCATGTGGGTAACAAAAAAAGGGGATGGGTAACGAAAAGATCCGACCATTGGGCTAGGTAAGGCCTAGCACGTAAAAGACTAACAATATGCTTTCCAAATTTTCGAGATCAATAATGAAAGAGCAATGCCATAGACACTAATAAATAACTTACTAACTTTTATACTAAAGTACACATTAATGCATGATACAATACATGAATGTATTCATATAATAAATGAATATATATCACATGTACATTAGTACATGTAATTTATACATTAATTTAGTTAGTATACACAGACTTTCCCCTAGTAAAACTATTCTTTCCAAAAAGTCAGGCGTGACTTTCATATTAATTGCTTTTTATTTAGGTCGGGAGTTTATCAATTGAGTGCTCCACTAAGTCGTTTTTTGTTTCCATTTGAATCCTGATTATCAGAAATTTGTATCCTGATTATCAGAAACCAGCACTAGTGCATTGTTTGTCGTAACTGCTAATGAATCAAAGTTAATTAGTATTAATTATTCTCTCTCTCATGCATGTTTGTCTCTCTTTAACGGATTAGGCATACCCCTACTACCAAAAATATTAGGTATACAATACAATATTGTGTGAAAATGGAATATTTTGAAGCTGTGCGGATGATTTTGAATTTCGTATCGTACCAGTCGGTAACGGACCAATAACTGTTGTGCGAATTCGGAAATCTAGAACTGTCGTTCTGTTTCTGCTCAAGTACGGATGGTATTGGACTAAAATACCAGGAATTTGGGACAGAGAATACTATTGATCTCCAAACATTTTCATGGTTACTGTAACTTTTTTCAACATTTTTTCATTAATATTTGAGAAAAAAGTAATTGTCTCAATTAGACAAACAATGTATTCAACTTCCAATTTAACTTTTTATTTTTTCTAGTAGTGAATGTGCAAATTATGATAGAAGAATTGTTACACTGGGCTTGCAGCTAGCTTAATTATTTGAATGACAATAATTTTCAGGGTGAATATGAATGTGATGCCATATGTTCGTGTTTTCTATGTTTTGTAATTGATTGAAATATGAATGTGAATCGACACATTCAACTATAAATCATCCCCAAACAAGTAGGAATTAATCTAATCCTCCTCACCCGCATCGGAATCTTAGATTAATTCCTAGCAGTGTTGAAGTCATAATTTAGGTTCGGGGGTGGCTTTGTTTAACGGAAGTCTACTGGTATTGTTGTATATTATTAGTAAAAATAAGAAGAGAATGGTAAATTGCGAAGTCACTCTTTGTCCTGGCATTATTTTTTGTTTTAACAAAAAATAAGAGACTTGATATATATATCTCGTAGATTTGAGGGTGGGACGTGTCACCCCGCCACACCAACTAGTTCCTCGCTCAAATCCACAAAAAAGAGGAAATGTTTTGACTTTAGTAGATTTCAAAAATAATTGTTCCTACTAAAAAAGATTATTTCATTAATCCAAACATCGGAAAAAAAGTACTCTGGATAGTGAAATACCAAGACTTTGATTTCGGATAATCAAATTCATAATTCTATTGAAGATTATGGGGATCCAAACCAAAAGGAAATAAGTATAAATGAAATTGAGGATGAGAGGGATGCAGATTGTAAACCATCAAGTATTTATTACGACGGGATTTAAGGAATCCACCACCTACAGTATCACCTCACTTCCTTTTCCTCATCTGTCAAAAAAAATTCGTTGTCTTCTTTTTTTTTTTTTTGTTATTCGTCATTCCTACTCTTATTACATGGGGGAGGGGGGAGTGAGACTCAATTCCGATATGCAGTATGGGGCATTCAAGAACTCTACTGTATGAGCTAGCCACCACTTACATTGTCTTCTCATATTTGTACGATATGGTATGTGATTTTGTTTTCATCCCAACCTATGAAGAAGAGAAAAATGAAAGAAAGAAACAGAAAAATAGAAAGAGAGAGGAGAAATACTTAAAGAGGCAACTTATCTATAGAAACTGTGCGTATCAATCCACTTTTATACCAAGGGCAGTTGGCTTAACGATTCGTAACTATACTTAAATAATGTGAGAGAGAGTAAAATTTGTAAAGAGAAAGTTGATATCTTGTGAGAGTGAGTAAATTCTTCCAACATATAACCCCAAAATAAATCCAATTTTGTAGTCGATCATGTATGACTCGACGATCAGAAGCTCATTATTGTTCAATCACACTATTAACGGTACATTGTCAAGGAATCAATCATGGCCAAAAGCATTACTCCATTCCCCATTCAAGGGTTACTTTTTTAGGAGTAGTTATTATTCTCCGTCCTAAATTTTTTTGTTTTTTATTAAATAAAATTTTCAAAAAATATGAGTAATTTAAACATGATACGCAAGTCGAAAAATGGACAGAAAATGTGAGACGGAGGAAGTATTTCCTCAATTGTTAGCAATTGGGTTTAGTGCATCACCAACAGTCTAGGTAAATTAAAAAAAAAAGTCTAGGTAAATTGAGTAAAAAATCACAAGTGAACAGTTCATATCTTTCATTTAGGCTCACATATATTTCAACGCTTTAATTTTACATATCCTTTATTGAAATACTGTTCCCCTCAATTAAAATATTAGTTTGAGGGATGGATTGTGAATATTACCTAGGCAAAATAACCTAGTAAGTAGTCAGTATTTATTTAGGTAGTTTACTTTGGCGTTTGTTTATGTTCTTGGAGGCCTAATTTTAGGTTGGCCTCTGTTGATGTTCTTGGGACTAGGTATAATAGCTGAAAGCCCATTTGCTAATTCTATTGCACTTGCCCTTATGATTATGTGCCATTTGATGTAATTTAAATTCCTAAAACATTTTTAAAGCAGCTAGCAAAATCAAAATCAAACTTTATTTTGAAGATTTATGTCTGTAAAATGAATTTCAAATGGAGACTTAGAACTTTCTACACAATTTTATTGTAGCTCTCCCGCTCTTCAATCTCGCATTTCTACTTTCAAGTTTGAAAAGTGAGAAATGACTCTTTAAATTGTGCCATTATCAAACATAATAATCGACTCAGGACCGGTTAATTAATTAAATTTTTATGGTAATGAGGGTCATTCCAAGTACAAAATATGGTAAAAATAAGAATTTGAAGAGTTTTTCCGAGTGCTTATTTCAAGTGCATAGTGCATCCACAAATATGGAGCGAGCATTAATACGGGTACACTATTTTGGTGTACTCCAAATGTGCACCACCTTTTGTGAGATTTATAAATGGGTTCTGCATTAGCAATCGGAATTGTTCAGTATTTTTTTACGGGCCTTTGTAAAATATCAGCCTATTCCGATATATTCAGGACGGATAATCGATCAAGCCCTTATAGATATCAAAATGAATTATTTTTCACAAAATTATTTTAAAATCCTATTCAAAACAAATTGAACGTATCCGATCATTTACATGGTACTATCTAAATTGAGTCTCATACAAAGTGGTGTACATTTGAAGTAGTATCAATATTTTTTTTAGGTACGGAGTACGGTGGATCTTCGAAGTGGCAATTGTGCTATTATCCGAATAATTATATGGCATTTAATTAGATTTTCTCTTTTAACTAAATTTCCGTTTTCCACCTTCCATATGACATGCGTCTTCTTCGTCCACTCATGGTAAACTCTCTCTCTCTAGAAAGTCCCTCACACTCACGCCAACAGAGACACTCTCTCTCCTCTTCAATAGCCCTTACAGCGAAAACAATCCCCCTTTCCCTTCTCTCTCTCTGCACTATCACTTCTGCTTTCCCCATCTCTCTCCCTCTCTCTCTCACACACACATTTTACCAATTCTGGGTTTCTCATCCCCAAATCGAAAACCCAGATGGCGGATGCGACCAAGCAGGCATCCATCAATGGAAGAACCCTGTTTTCAGAACTCAAAACCCTCTTCTCTCTCCGAAAGACCAAAAAAACTAAGTCTTTGGCTTATGTATTCATCTCTGCTTTTATTGCTTTCACTGTTTTCTTAGCCTTCAACCCTTCTTCAAACTCTTCTTCCCCATGGTTCACCAACATCTTTTCCTCTTATACTTCTACTAGTTCAAACACATCTTCAATTTTGTCATTTTCTTCTGAGAAATCTAATAGATCTCATGGACCGACAATTTTCTCTTTCTTCTTCCCTAATTCCTCCCAACAAATCCCCAGTTTTGCTCCTACTCCATCACCAAATAACGCTTCTTCTTCCAGATCTCAAAATCCCACATTTCAATCACCCACTTTGAACAGTACAAAAAACCAGACTCAAAACCACAATTTGCATGATGAAGTTGCAGTCTTTAACGCAAATCAGAGCACAATTGGGCCCCCAAAATCTACAGTATCAGCAAATCAATCTTCAAATCCAGTGCCGAATCCGGCTCCTGAGAGGAAAAACAACACTGGGTCCGAAGAGAAAAGAGCTGCAAAGAATGGTGAGACTCAAATTGAAGATAAAGCTGAAGTCTTTAAGCCAAATAAGAGCACAATTGGCCGTCCAAAGTCTCCTGTAGTGGCAAATGAATCTCCGAAATCGGTACCCAAATCTTCTTCTGATGGGAAAAATAGTACTGGGCATGAAGAGAAAAGTGTCACACAAAAAGGTGTCGGGTCGAATTTCAGTTCTTCTGTTTCAAAGAAGAAACAGAGTAATAGGACTAATAATTCAGATGGGTCGGTAGAGCACAGGGGTGAGAATTTGATGGGTTGTGATTTCTTTGATGGAGAATGGGTGAGAGATGAATCTTATCCGCTGTATAAACCCGGATCGTGTTCGTTGATTGACGAGCAATTCAATTGTTTTGCTAATGGTAGGCCTGATAATGCTTATCTTAAACTCAAATGGAAGCCTAAGGGTTGCACTCTTCCAAGGTACTTGTTCTTCATGTCATTCCAACTTATCAAAATGTTTTGTTTTTTCGTATGGGATTTAATTTGGTAGATTCTTGTAATTTCTGTGCAATTCTGTTAATTTGATATTCTTTCAATAAATTTTAGGTTTTGCAAAATGTTGATTGTGTTTTGAATCTTTTTATGAGATTAAGTGTCGACCTTTTCCTGATCATTTCCAGTGTGTTGATTGTCAAACTTCTTCTATTTTCACGGAATGATCATTTCAGGTTCTGGGTTCTGGTCAACAGTTCAAACCAAACTTTACCAAACCGAGTCTCGAGTTCAATCCATTAGGGTCCACTGCATGAATTTGTTTTCTCCATAATTGGTGTCCTAAGGATCTTACGTACTGGCTGTTAGCTACCTAATACATCCTTCTCCTTTGTCTGGACTTGGGGCCATCGGTCCCCATAGCTATTTCAATTGCCTTCGGTTACGGGTGTGTTAAATTGATGTAAATTGAGCTTGTGGGCTTCATTCTACTTGCTTTTCTATTGATTAATCTTGTTATGCAACACAGATTGAATGGAAGTCACATGTTGGAATTGCTGAGAGGAAAGAGATTGGTTTTTGTTGGGGATTCTCTCAATAGGAATATGTGGGAATCTCTTGTTTGCATTCTTAGAAACTCCGTGAAAGATCAAAGCAAGGTTTATGAAGCATACGGAAGGCACCATTTTCGAACCGAAGCATCTTATTCCTTTGTATTCAAAGTAACTTAGTTCCAAAATGATCCCTTTTCTCTTATAATATCATTTCATTTAAGTATGCTTCTTTAAATTTCCCTTATTGTTTGTTGGATTGTTCGCTAAATTGTTTTATGCTTGTTTCTGTTATGGATAGGATTATGGTTGCACCGTAGAGTTCTTTGTATCACCTTTCTTAGTTCAAGAATGGGAAATGCCAGATAAGAACGGATCGAAAAAGGAAACACTTCGGCTTGATAGAATTGGGATGTCAGCAGATCAATATAAAACTGCGGACATCATAGTCTTCAACACGGGGCACTGGTGGACTCATGAGAAAACTTCCAAAGGGTAGAGCCTATTATTATCATTATTATTATTATTATTGTAGATCGTATATTGCACATAATGGAATGATTTGAATGAGTTCTTAACATTATGACAAATATTGCAGGAAGGACTATTATCAAGAAGGTACCCATGTGTATGGTGAACTGAATGTTGTTGAGGCATTTCGGAAAGCTTTAACGACATGGGCAAGATGGGTCGATGCAAATATAAATCCGATGAAGAGCCTTGTTTTCTTCAGAGGTTATTCAGCCTCGCATTTCAGGTAATCACGTAAAAAACGAACAATGCATGTTAGCTATTCATTGTTCTGCTTACTCCCTTACCATTTTGCTAGCAAGGAACATCATTTCATCTGTTTCCATCGAAATAGCATAAATGTTTACGGTCCATAAAACAGAAAAATGAAACAATTGAAATAACGAAATTATGGTGTTTCCAAAGTAAAAAGCACCAAAGGGTAATGCAATATACTACTGAACAGTAGATTGTTTGACTTGGATTTTGAGAAGATTTGTAAAAGGTTAGCAGTGTAAAGTGTAAACAATGTAACTCCAATGTAAGTGACTTCTTATGCCTTGTTTTCTTAGGATTTATTTGCTTCTATAAATTTCTATTTATGTTGCAACTACTATGACTTATTTTCAATTTTTGTCGCCACTTCCTTAATTTCCTCAAAATGTTCATTTTCCATGCAAGTGATACCCCAAAATGAAACTTAGTCCTTGGTTGGTGGTTGGAAGAAATAAACGGAAGTTCTCATTTCTTTGGAACAACTGGATACCTCCATCTCTGTCAATGCGTTCAGATAAGAACATTATGTTCAAGCAGGCATGATGTGCTATCTTGTACTCATTACTGAGATGCTCTGGACCATGAATGAAGGAAACATGGTAATGAGTACAGATATTGATTTGGGTCTCTAGGCCTGCCCTCCTTGATGCCTTTTGGCTTTGATTTGGGGGCATGGTTCTGCAACAAAACGTCCGTGTAGCTGCTCAGTTCTTGGAGGTCTAGGGGGTCACTGTTTCAGTGGTATTCTGAGCGCAGCCACTTTGTGAATATTGCCAAAGGTTAGGTCTGTTTCTCAACCATCCCCGCCCATACCCCCAATGATTGGGGACTAGATGGGTTCTGTTATTGTTGTTGTTGTAGGCATGATGTGCTATCAATGATCCATTTTGTTGTTCCAATGCATATTAAGCATATGATTTCATCACTATTATGCCTTGGAACTAAAAAATGCAGTTTAAAATTTTATTGGTTCCTTCGTCTTCTGCAGCGGTGGACAATGGAATTCTGGTGGTCAATGTGACAGTGAAACCGAGCCCATTAGAAACGATACCTATCTAAAGCCATATCCACCAAAGATGGCAGTACTGGAATCAGTGCTGAAAGGGATGAAAACCCGCGTCTCTTATCTGAACATAACGAGATTGACTGACTACCGAAAGGATGGCCACCCGTCTATCTATCGGAAGCAGAGTTTCTCCGAGGAGGAGAGGAGATCGCCGTTGAGTTTCCAAGATTGCAGCCATTGGTGCCTACCCGGAGTTCCTGATGCATGGAATGAGCTGCTTTACGCAGAACTTTTGAGAAAACACAACCAGAAGCAGCAACAACAAAAGATACCATAGGTAAATTAAAAAAAAAGGATGAATCCTTTGAGAATATGTTACAGGATTATTGAGTTGATTAGTACATAGATAAATGCATCTTTATAGTTCTTCTCTTGTTTTTAAAGTATAGATACAACCCAACCTACATGGAGAAGATCCTGTATGGAATGTTCTTGTAGTTTTAAATTATGGGAGAGAACGTACCAAGCCCGTATCGGAGAGAGGAAGACGTGGAAAGAGAGTTTTATACAAACAGGATTATTGTATAGATTCCATAAAGAATGATGCAACAGAGGCATTTTCGAAATAACAAAACGTAATGGTGGATGTATCAATTTGATCTGTAACGGACCATAAAAAGTTACGTCATTCTTTATTCAAGTTTTCGTACAAAGGTTCTGTTTGTCTAGCATAATCGAACCGGGGAGGAGAGTGGAAGGATTATTATTCGATGTGGTGGAATTATTAGTTTTAGTAGCTTTTTTTTTAAATTAATCCATAGATTTTTTGTAGCCTTAATTTAAGGGCTCGAAGATTGTAAATATTTATGAAATAATACTGTATTTGGTTTAGTATATCAATAAGAATAAAGTAATGGCGTAATCATTCTTTGACATATGCTTTCCTTTGTCTGATGATTTGTTTCTGGCATGCCTTTCTTTAATGGTTTGTTTAGTGATAAATAAAAATTGTTAATCTTTAACTTTGTCATTTTATCCTTTTTTTGTGGGGAATTCAGTACTATTTTATTTGGCTCAAGGATAATCTGTCAACTTCTTGATGACTCATTTGACTCTTTTTTTACTGTTTGTTGCTTTCTGTAAAGACAATGGTACTGAAAACTGTACGTATTTTCATGCTTTTGGTTGTTTCTTTGACACTACTCCACATGGAATGTCTGTTCCTCCTTTTCTTCTCATTTCTTTTACTAATTGGCTCCACATGGGGTGGTGTTTGACCTCTTGATTCGCTTATTGAGAATTAGGCAATTTCTTATGTGTCTGGCTCTGGCATTAGTAAATACTGTATGTATTGTCTTGGTCATTAGATCGATCTACCATCATCAGTGCTATTCAAATTGCTAACGTTTAGCCCCACATTGATATGAGGGGCACATAAGGGACCAAGCTACGGTCGAGTTTGCTATCCTCTGATACGACGCGTCTAGACCGACTTTTAGACCACTAGAAGTAGTTGGTATTTTGTTGTCGAAGGAGATGTATGTCCTTGCAAAAATTTGGTTGATCGAAGATTAATAGTTATGTCGATAGTTCACATGTGGATAACAGAATCGACAGTCCATGTGGTTATAAAATTTCTAGACTCTTTTTATCTTCGAGAAAAGTGAACTAAATTTACATAGCTATCGATGTCCGGTCGAGTTAATTTATCCGGGGACCGAACTTGATGATCGGAGCTTGGTCCGCACTAGAGATTGCAATTTTAACCAAAATTCATGAACCTACCCAAATTCACCCATTCGAAATTCACTCAAACCCACCCATTTATATGATGGGTCAAAATAGGTCATAACCCAATTTGACTGATCCAAGACGAGTCTTAAATGTGTGGATAAAATAGGTTAAATGTTATATTTGTCTATTGATATTACCAAATAGGGTATTCATAGACAACAAATTGTTAATCTCACCTAAAAATTTACTAATATGGAGCCCATAATTATTTAATACTATTTTCACCCCAAAGAATAGTATTGCCACCCAAAAATTTGCGAACGCCGCCCAAAATTGCTATTGGCATCCAAAATTATTGGTGGCACATGATTTTTTCCCATGTATTGGTGGCTAGGGTTCGCTCTTGGGGGTGGGGGCTGGCCCCTTCTCATCTCCAAGATTTACACTCCGGAGAGCTTCCTTCTTCTGTTCATCCTCCTTTCGTCCGCGTTTTCCATTTGCGGGACGATCTGAACCAGATGGTCTGGTTCCCCATGGCGGTCCCCATCCGAGGTGATTTGTGGTGTCGATAGTCCAGATCGATGCAGTGAAGGCGGTAAGCGGTGGTTGGGCGATTTGTTGGCCGATGGTGTTACTAAATAAATGAGATGTGGCTGAGAAGTTGAGGCTTTGTTTTCTGCTGTTTTGCTTTCTACTACCTGGTCTCCCCAGTCCGGTCTGATTTTCAGATCCGATGGGTGTTGGTGGTGGGCGAATAAGTTTTTTTTCTCAAGTTTGTTGGTGTTTGTGATTTTTTTTGGTTGTTTTTCTATTTGGATTGGCAAAGGGGAGATCCCAGTCACCGGTTGTTGTGCTGAGTTTTGTGCTTCTCGAACTGCATCTTGCCCGCCGTGGCCGTGAGGATTCATCAGTGTAATGCCGGTGTGTTGTTCCTCGAGGCCAGAACCCTGTGTGTCAGCAAGGGTTTGCCATGGAGTGGCATCCTGTGTTCGTGGTTGCGTGTCGGTGTATCGGACCATGAACAAGAGGTGTGTCATTTGGGATGACATATTCGTGCTCCAAATTTCGCATGCGCTTAGCTTAGGGTTTGAGCTAGGTGTCTTTGTAGGACTCTCTACTATCTTGTCTGCGACGGGTTCTTAAGTACCTTCGTTTCGTCAGGCCAGCATTTGCAGTAGGTGCCTAGTGTTTAGGATTTGTTAGTTTTGGTTCACTCCTGTATTTTCTATTGAAATCTGTATAGCCTTCGGGCATTTGATATGAATTGATTGAATCCTTTAAAAAACAAAAAAAGAAGAAGCTATGAATACATAATTGGGTTCATGGGCAGGTTGGTTGGATATAGATAGTAGTAACTAATTAACCAAATGGGTTGTAAAAGGGTCAATAGTTCCTTTAAAAACGCAGTCCAATTATACCCATTTGAATTGACCCAAATCATTCCGTTTGACACCCAGTGTTGACCCTGAGTTAAAGCAAATGTTGTGGCCGATTTAGGCCCCAACAAATTTTAAAGGCCTTCATATTTTAGTATCCCTCGGAACCCCTAGGTATCTTTTGTAAGACCAAAAAAAAATGTACATCGTAGAAGGCCCAAATTCAAATTCATAATAATTAGTAAGTATTTGTCTGGACATGCAAAAAGTAGACGCCCTAATTCAATCTCAAGTGGGTGCTCTCGATAAGATTTTGAGTAAATCACAAAAAGAGAGTTCAAGTTTGGTTGAGACTTGGTGGAAGAGGAACATGAAGATTTGGGAAATGAAGAACAAGAGAATTTAGGGGATATAGAAGAAACATATTTGGATAACGAATAACATGAGAGTGGCAAAGAGGAACATGAAGCATGTTTAAGTGACGAGTTTGAAATGTTGGAATGTTTGGTTATTGTTTTAGGGTTTAAGTTCCCTATAACCGTACGGAAGTATGAAGATTTGTATAGAATTATCTAGAATATTGTACATAATTATAGGCTTGTATAGAGGGTGGTAGAGAATTCCAGAGAAAATTTGTTGAGAAGCTTCTACAGAATGTTCTAGACTTCTTCCTTGGTGTGTATAAATAGGCGAGGGCCTCATTTGCCCAAACCACCTTGAAAGCTTTTTACTCTCAAGTTCACTAGCGAAAAACTCTCTCTAAGCAAGGGTGGAGCTAAGAAGGGACAACATGGATCAGTTTACTCCTATGGCCCCCAAATTCCTATAGGGATATTATTAATATACAACACAAAATTGCTAATTGACCCCTCTTTGATTTTTTTTTTTAGCCCAACCCATGTTATGTATTTGGTACAAAGCAAAAAAAAGGCTTGGAAATAAACTCTTCCTTATTGAGGAATCTCACCATATTCACTCTTCCACCGAACGTCTCTCTTTAGCCTTGGCAAAGTCTGGCAAAACTCTCTATCTTCGATTCTCCATGGCTGGACTGGGTCGACTGTATTTACTCTCTCTCTCTCTCTCTCTCTCTCTCTCTCTCTCTCTCTCTCTCTCTCTCTCTCTCTCTCTCGTCATAAACTGAATGAAAATTAATCTCACGTTTCCCCTTTTTTTTCGATCTCAATGCTCAGAATAAAAAATTTGCACCAACTTCAAATAAAAACTGCTATTTCCTAGAAGAAATTAAGATACAACCCTTACATACTTTTGAAGGTATACGAGTCTAGTTTCGGAATCCAAAGGCGGTTCGAGATTTCAAGCTTCCTAGAGAAAAATATAGCCGTTCCCGTAAGATGTGACAGTTCTGTCAGCACTGCGAGTTTCATTACCACAGTCCGGTCAAATATTTTTCATATTTTCTGTACTTCAGATTAAATTCTGAAAATTTACCACAGTATAGAAGATAGGTTCTTTGTAAAGGGGTGGAATGATACACTACCAAGAATTGGTGGCTTGGAATTGGGGGTACACAACTATAGTACTGGAGCTGCCCTTAGCTGATTTGTGCTACAGGGTTGTTAGGCCTTTGTGGCCAACTGTAATCATTTCATTTCTGTTGCAATTCATTTATGTTTCATTTCTTGTATAAAAGGGGAGTTGCTGAGAGAGATCAGGCATTGAATTGTAATAGCAAACATGTGGGACGAAATGCTCCCAGGCTTGTAGCTGTTTTCTTTGTCAAATAAACTACCCCTATCTTCATCTTCTACCCTCAATTCTTCCATTTTCTCTACTGCAAATCACCTTCGTATCACAACGACCATCCTCGGTTCACTTCTACCTCTCTTCGGCTCTTCCTGCTGGCTTATGTGATGGACCCGATTCACCTAACACTATCACATTTTTAAGGAGGAAAAAAACAAGCAAGAAATTAGCAAACCACCACGACAAATGAAAATTAGCCTTAAAAAAAACATCAACAAAAAATGTTTTTATTTTGTGTTTTGTAAAAGGGACCAGAACTCCTCTTCATACCCCTCCATGCTCTTAATTTTTGTCAAATATTTTGAATTAAAAAAAGGGATAACATATTAAAACTAGTTTATCGGAAAATTATATATGAAGCAATTTAGGAAAACTAAATCAACAGTTGAGATTCACTTCAGACCTCTTTTTTTTTTTTTTTGTGATTGTCAGCGAATGTTTTTCAAGATTTTTTTGTTTATGACAAGAAGTCAGATTAAAAAAAATTGAAATAAATCACCAGATGAAGAAATTTCACCAAAAAAAGAAGAAGAGGGGATTTGCTGTTTTTTCCTTTACTTCTCCTCTCTAAGTTGACAATCGATCTCCTCCACACCTATTTTTCACTTCTCCTCTTTAAAGTCTAAAATGAATAACTCATTTTCTTAGAATTTATTTTGGCCCAAATCTCCCAACATCCAAAATCCAAAAATGTGAAAATCAAAAGTAGAAAAGAAGCTCCCAAACACCCCACCTATTTATACCATCACTGGCTTCTGAGCCCAACGGCCTCCCGCGGGCCCTTTCCTATCTCAATATTTTGTGTACCCGGTGCCACGTGGCCGAGTTATGCCACTTGAACTTCCATGTGGCACCGATCAACTTTTGCGGGCCCTTTCCCATATTTGGGCTTAGTTTAAGCCAACCCCAGGCTCAGCCCAATATCCAAGTCGCCCCATTCTATCTTCTCGCTATACCAGGAATTGAGCCTCTTGCTTCCGAAGTAATCAATAACTTCGTGTTGGGCCTGGCCCAAGTTTTCAGCCCTCCGCAGTGATAAGGCTTTAACCCAACTTGCTCAATATAACACTAAGATTTCCAACAAGAAGTACACATTACATTAAAATTTAAATCTTCTAGTTTTCCACGTTTTCTTTTTATCTGCTCTGCGATAGCTTTTATGCATCGACACAAAATAAAATTTGAAGTCTATTTTCTCTTGAAAATATTACATGAAATATATTAGCAGTTGAAACCATCCTTTTCTGGTGACTCGATCCGGATATGACAAAAAATATCGCAACTAAAGAAGTTTATCCCAATGAAACCATCCTTTTCTGGTGACTCGACCCATCACGTTTTGATAAATGGAGTATATGATTTACATTAAAATTCCGTATGGCTTCAAGTGAGTGATACATATCACTATTTTGGTAAATATATACTCTTCTAGCTCACTGTTGAATATTAGCATAATAAGTGTAAAGTCTACAAATAAGATAATGGTAACTATCATCCCACTCTGCAAAATATAGTAAACACAAAATTCAATTGATACTATAAAGAACAGATCAGATATGACGAGTCTGCAAATTACATAAATTGCTATGTCGATCTAAAAAAAATTCAAGAAGCCATAACATATATTTTGATCAAAATCTCTTGTACGTAAACACTCTTTCTATAAGCAATCTTTTCCATTCGAAAGCAACACTAACAAGGAGCTACTATAATCAAATTAAAAAATCATGGATTCAAGAGGGGGGAAAATCGATCAAGCCACTATAAGTCAAGGCCAAAATATATACACGTGCAAAAACACACTACATTGCGATAAATGATAATTGTCTAATCTAATGAACCAGGCTGTTGGATCTGGGTTTGGGTTTGGGCTTGGATTTCTTTTTGAGAGGTCGTAAAGGGATATGATCTAGATTTAGTACTGACAGTAGCATCAACACTGGTGGTGGCAGTGGCGGCGGCAGTAGTGGCGGCAGCGGTAGTGGCAACACGTTCGCATGAAGGGCACATGGTGAGAGTGGTGGCTGGAAGCTGCATGTAGAAAGGTTGAGAAGTCTTCAGAGCTCTTAACTCTTGAACCTCTTTTTGCAATCTTCTGTTCTCTTCTGTTAATGTTTCACACCATTTCTTCAAATACTCACAGTCTACCTCTGTCTGCTTCAACTTTGTCCTGTCATTAATTAAATTTTAACACATTATTTAGCAATATCTAAAATAATTAAATCTTAGAAAGGCGAGACTTGAAAATATGATTAATGTGGTTCTATATATTTTGTTGAAAATAGGCTAAGATGTGTTTTAGTTTTGTATTTAATGAAAATAATCTATGTATTCACATTATAATAGTAGTAATCATACCTTGCTCTCCTATTCTGAAACCACACTTCTACTTGTCGAGGACGAAGATTCAACTGCTTTGCTAGAGCAAGCTTTTGTTTCTGCAAAATAACCACATATAAATCCATTCAAGACCGAACCGGACTATTAAAATGAAACGGAGGGTTTATTATTTGAGGAATAAAAGTGACGATAAGATAACATTGATGATTTTGATCACTTACAGGGTTGAGGGTTTTGTGTTCTTTGAAGCTGTCTTCAAGAAAAGCCGATTGGTCTTTTGAAAGCCTGAGTTTTTTGCGGTTCAATCCATTAATAATCTCTTCTTCATCATCTTGATCATCATGAGTACTTCTTGCCCTTGAATTACTATAAGAAACATGACCTCTTTGACCTGTTTCAACCTGATCATGATTATTCAATACTACTAGCAGACTTGTCATCTCCGATTCTCTTTTACAGTTATTATAACCTCTTCGATGATCCATATTCTGTATTAATGATGAGACTGTGCTATTTGGAGACGAGTACTGAACCCCACCACCATCCTCGCCCTCTTCCGCCGCCAACGACAGCCCCCGGTTCACTTCTACCTCTCTTCCTGGCTTATGTGATGAACCTGGTTCACCTAACACTGTCACATTTTCAAGGAAGAGAAAACCAACCAAGAAATTAGCAACAACCACGACAAACGGAAATATAGAAAAAAACATCAACAGGGAAATCTTTTTATTTTGTGTTTTCCAAAAGGGACCAAATCTCCTCTCCATGCTCTTAATTTGGGCTAAAAAAAGGGAAAACACATTAAAACTTGTTTACCAAACTTTTACATGAAACAGTCCAAGAAAACTAAATCAACAGTTGAGATTCACTTCAAACCCCTTGTCTTTCATTGTGATTGTCAGCATAATGTTTTCAAGATTTTTTTGTCCACGACTACAAGTCAGATTTCAAAAAATTTAAATAAATCACCACATGAAGAAATTTCACACAAAACAAGGCAAGTGATTTCCACACCCCTTTTTGATAAACACACCCCATTTTTTCGTCTTTAGTGAAAATTTTACACGCAAAAATTTCACTAAAAGGCAAAAAAGGGGTTTGTTTATAAAAAAAAAGGAGTGTGAAAATCATTTTCCCCAAAAAAAAAATCATAAAAAATCTCCGAAGGATTGAAAAGTATGCATGACAAAATTAAGAACAGGAACGAAACATTTTTTTAGGAATATCCTTGAGGAAAAACAAAAAGTATGTGGTCCAAATGTGTAAATAGAAAAAACAATAGTACTATACCCCACTCATCTTCTATGTATCGTTGAAGTTTTCCCAAAATACTTCATCGTAAAACCGAGTTTGGCATATTTTGACTCTGTCATATAACAATTAAACAAAAATTCATCGCTCGTAGAATTTGAATCGTTCATATTGGCCAAAAAAAGTAAAACATTTATCGCGCATATATTATATCAAATGTATATGTTTTCTTTAGATTTTCGTAATACTAGTAAATATTAAAAAGAAGGCCCTCTAAACTTTGCATATTTTTCGGAACCTAAAAAAGAGCACTTTGACTTTAGCTCAGGGCTGGAACTGCATACCGTAGGTCCATCCCTTCTATTCAACGAGTACTTACTTTGAAATCAAAACAAAAAAAAAAAAACAAAAAAAAAAAAAACAAGAACGGAAACACCAAAAAATCTACAATCACAGACACCTTAAAAATATGCCGAAAAGAGAAGATAAAATAAAAATTGAAAATACAGTACATAATAAGAATTGAAGGAAAAAGAGAAAGAATTACAGTTTGCAGTGAGCCATGGAAAAGGGATATTCATGTGTGATGGTGGTTGAATATTGCGTTGAACCGGTGTGACAGGTGATAGAAGATCAAGCTGCTGGGCCTGTGGATCCGATGAGCCGCTTTTCTCTTCTTCTTCTTCTTCACCTAAGCCCATGCAAAACCCTAGGCTCTCTTTTTCAACTTGTGTTTTCTGTACTGGTTTAATCTTGTCAAGAAATTTTAATGGCGCCTTTGGTTTTTCTCCCAAGCTCAATGCCAAATCCATGTCTAAGTGTGTGTGTGTGTGTGTGTGTGTGTGTGAGAGAGAGAGAGAGAGAGAGAGAGAGAGAGATGGAATTGAGAGGTAGTATATGTATAGAGATATGAAGATAGACAAGAACCCAACAAACGAGCCTTTGATTGCTTGCTTTGGGTCTTGTGGGAAGAAAAGAGATTGACCGACAAAATCCAAGTTAGACAACCGCACGTGAATTTATAAAATACTACCCAACTGTTCATACACGAGGTGAAAGATATATAGATTATAGAGAGCAAGAGTCTAGTCCGAGCATAGCCACGTTGTGTTTTGGGTCACTCTAATACAAAATATTTTTGTGGAAGTACAACTTAGTGTATGGATTTCACGTATATATGTGGAGTTGGAGCGATTCGGAGCACCACGTGATTGTGTTCTGAGACTATGAAATAATTATGAGAGAGAGAGAGAGAGAGGGCAAGATTAATCAAGCTCGCTCATTAAATAGACGTATAATTATACTTCTTACAGTTTCAACTACTACTTAAATAATAGGATGGGAATATTGTAGACTGCCGTTTCTTGATGAAATTAATTTACGTGCATAAATCTCTGTTTTTTTTTTTGTCTAATATTTTTACTTTTCTTGTTCCTTTTAGTTTCAAAAAAATTGCAAATTGTTTTAGAAACTTATTTCGACAGATTCTCTTAAATCTCAAATTTCGAAAAAACCACTTATAGAAAACATTTATAAATTCTTGAAAATCATTTTCACTCCAAAAAACTTTGAGTTTAAAAATTTTCTTGCAGCAACGATAGACTAGTTTGTTAATACAATATTTTGTTGAAAAAAATATCTTTCTTTACACTTCATTGATTTGAGTGAGTGTTGTTAATTCATATTTGACCGCTAATTTATTACTCAAGAACTTAATTTGGTAGAGTGGGCAACATAAATTCAGTACTCATGTTTTTTAACGCGTCCTTAATTTATGGTCAGACTAAGACAAACAAAGCGAGATTCAAACTCAAAATCTATAATTTACTACCAAAAATTAATTTTAAAACAAAAAAAAAATTGAGAGAGAGAGAGTATTTATTCATAATGCCAGACATTGAACATGAAACCATGACTTGACAGAATGTTACGATGACCGAGTCAAGTTGATTTTTTGACTCTATTAACTGTAATTAAAATTTTAATTAATTGCTTCATAAATTTAATTACATGACTTATTCTAATATATGTGTGATTGGTGTAAATTGTGAAACTTTTTACAGTTTTGGTAGGTTTTCTCCAATAAAATCTGTGATCAAATGCACAAGTTTTCATTAAACAAAGGTCAAGTGGGAGTCTTAGGTACAATACTTTGACAAGTTTTGGTCCGATGAGCACGAGATTTGACTATAATGTTTTACTTGGCCAGACATAGAGACCAAGTTTCACCCATTTCTAGAGAAAGTAAAACGTAAGATACAATAAATTAATTAATAGTCATATCTTCATACTTTTCTAGATTATTTATTTCGAGTATTATAACGGGTCTTGTTAATTACAGTGCTATAGACTTTGGTTAATCATGTAAAATGCCAATATATTTTAGATGCCAATGCATTTTTTTCAACTATTTCGAGACAACACCACAAAAACCTATACCTTTTGCAAACTATTTTCACACCCTTCCCTGGTAAACAACACTCATTGGGCAGCGGTTATTTTATTTTTATTTTTTTTAATGATATTTCATAGCGATCGAGGCTAGCTAGCCAGTTACATCAACGGAATAGATTTGAATTTTCTTAATTATTTTTGTACCAATAATTAAAGTTGAAATGAAATGATGGGGGATGAAGTGACAAAAATTGATCGATGATTAACCAAATTGAAATCAGATTATGTTCATCATTCTTTTTAATCAGATGGTGGTGGTCGCCCATTTCCTCGTTGATTATAGGCTTTAATTTCTAGTCTGATCCATCGACGAAGGGATTTAAAATTTAATTGACGTTGTTAAAATTTTAGGTAGAGCACTTCTAGTCCGGGCTCCGGACCTCCACGTTCCCGATATTGTTTTTATGATCCGAACCGTCCAATGTGTTTAAAACGTGTTTTTAAGGGCCCCCGCTGGAAATCATCAAAAAAAAATATCGGGAAAGGCTTGATCCTAACAGTTTTTCACAAAACTGTAAAAGTACAGTTTTTTGTGAAAAGCTGCTCGGATCAAGGTCTTCCCGGTATTTTTTTTTTATGATTTCTCGCGGGGGACCCTTAAAAACACGTTTTAAACACATTGGACGGTTTGAATTTTGTCAAAACAATTTTTAAAATCTTCAAAACACCCAAAAGCTTCCAGTCAGGGATGCCTGACTGGAAGCTGGGCCGCTACTTTTAATCTCGTTCATATACATTTCAACAATATGTGATCCCTATAGAGGTATAGTCATAACCGAGACATGCAAAAGCACATCCTATCGTCTAGTTATGCAGTGCTCTTGAAGTACGGCCACGTGGTACTTCGAAACACTTTAATGTTTCTTGTCATTTCTAATGGGTTTCACTACTTAATACAGGAATGTCTCCATATAAATGTATAGTGCTAGAGAGATCCTGAACACCACAGCTATACTCCTGGACTATATGTTACCATAGTTTATTTAATTAGCAAACGACATTAAAATGAAATTTGAAATCACTTTTGGCACGCGTAAGCTGACCAGACATCGGGTTGTTTGTCATTTACAGTATTATGTTTCAAGGGTCCATGAGATTGATTTCCAAAAATTAATCAACGTATGCGTAAGCTACCAAACATCGAGTTGTTCGTCCACGGATTAGTTTTGGCTGGATATAATATGAGGGGAGATAAATAAAAGTCGTATATATACATAAAAGCATTATGTTTAGATGGTTTGTTTGAATAATGTATAGAAGACGTGACGTGTATGTGCTTGGTTTGTTTGGCGGTTGATATGAGTAGGTGGCTATAAAATTAAAAGGAAAGGGTTACATTATTAATTAAGAAGCCGGATATAATAAGGATAGGGGGAGGACCAGGATTATTATATTCGACTCCTCCCTTATATACATTCCACCCAGATTTCTAATCCGACTAATATTAATTTCACGTACCAAATCCCAAATATATGTGGATGAGCCTATGATATGATATCTGGCGGATAGCATATTCGCCTTCCATATCCCGTCCACAAACGGCCTACTAAATTACAATAACAAACCTTGTTGGATAAATGAAGAGTGAAATGGCCCTCACGCGTGAGGGTGGCTTTACAAGAAAGATATGAGTTGAAAAAAACCACATTGAGAGTGTGACCCAGGCATGTTATGCTTTTGGGATCATTGCAATTATTGAACTCACGCAGGCTCTCATGATAAATATGATAGTTGAAAGAGAGAGATTATTACGGAGCAATTTTATTTACTCTCGTTTTGTCTACTTTTGGCGAAAGTATACTCATTGCACGTATTATTTCGATAATAAAAAGAGTTCAATGTATCTAGATTCACTAATTAGGAGATCACGCAAAAGTCTAGCTCAATCAGATATAAGTAACTGCTTCATGTAGAGTTTTATTTATTTTCTTCATTCTTATAATAAAAATTGAACTCTTATAGATCTACAGCTTACCGATATTGGATTAAATTCAAATTTTACAGAGGTTTCTAACAGTACCGGCTTTGAGGCAAAGCCCGGAAAGCCTGAACTCCCCCCCACCCAAAAAAAAAAAGAGCCCAAAATTAGGGCCCCCTAGTATATTAGGCCTTTACATATGTATATATATAGTCGAACTAGTTTTTATATATGGTTAGGTATAAATGAGCCCAATACAAAGCTGAAATTGATCAAAAATTTGCTTTGGTCAATATTCAACAATGTCGCAAGTGGTGGCTAGCTTATGTGGTAGAGCTCTTGAATGCCTCAGACTCCATTCCGGGATCGAGTCTCATTCCTCCCTCCCCCATATAATAGATTAGGAATGATGAATGACAAATCAAAAAGAACATTCAACAATGTCTCAAGATAGATTAAATGGATTGATTATGTTATCCATTAAGAAAGATTGGTGAAGAAGCTTGACTTTTAAGACTTAATTACTACGTTTGTAGCAAAAAATATGAGCAGATTGATCTTCAAATGTTAGATTTTGAAGTGTTTTATTTACTTTTTTTTTGTGCTACGATATGTTATATTTTTTGCATTGGTGAACTTTTTGTAATGATTATTTATGATGAATATTTGTTGAACAAAATTAGCTTGAAAATATATAGAGCCTCTTTGCTTTCGGCCTCCGAAACCTTAGAGCCGGCTATGCTTCTAACAAATGGATTCAGACAAAATGAACGGTTTTGATTATAGGTATGCGACATAGAATGAGTATGCCCTCGCAAGAGCGAAGAAAAATACTCTCAGATTATTGGAATGGATAAAAGTGACATTGAAAGGCCATCCCAATTAAGCGAAACAACTTTACATGCCCTAATCACCATTTTGATAACGACAAGGTTTAAGGGCACCAGCAGTGATTTGGTCAACTCAAAGCCACGATATTATATACTCCAGCTGCTATATAATCATTCTTTGTGATAATTAGTTGTGTTAATAATTACTAGCTATAATCATTAATGTGATTGTTAATTTCATTTGATACCACATTAATTTTCTATTAAAGTTGAACAAAAACCGAAATTGACTAGGTTATATGATTTACTATATATGTTTGATTTCTCAATAAACATCTCTCTAATCGAGATCTAAACTATCCAATCAAAAGATGGAAATTACGGAGAGGATACATTATACTTATTGTGTAGTTACGCGCAATGTTATCTATGACTGAATCCTCACCATTCGGCCTAAAATTTACTTGTTGAATTCGACCTAAAATTTAAGTCCACGAGTCTTCCGATTACCTTCAAGAAATCCACCGGAAGACTTCTTCTTCTCACGTAGAAATATCCACCTTAGAACTTTTCAAATCAAATTAGATAATGATAAACTAATATGCCTCAAGGATTCATAAATTTATGTTAATCTAGCACTAAGCATAATCAGAGAAACAATCTCCAATCTCTCCTTAATTGTTTCTGGTTTGCATTAGATTCCAAATCGATTTTGAATTAATCGCCTCAATTGGATAATCGAGCAAAAAAATATGATCAATATACTGAAAGTTGTGCAACTTCAAAGATGCTTCTCAATGCCCTGCATCACTCTGCAACTATTCAACAATGGGCCTAAATCAGTACAACATTTGTTATCTTTAATTTTTTTTTTATCATCGTAGGAAGCTTAGTTAGCGGGTTAAACAATGAAAGAGGATTCGATGTCTCTTTATAGACTCGAACTCAGACATCCCTCTTAACAAACAAGGAATACAACCAGATGGGCTAAAAAATAACTTTAGGAAGCTATTTTGGCAACAAGGAATGGACTTGCCCTAATTAATTGAATGTCAGTAGTTCCGTAGTTGTAATATGAAGGTGTGTGCCACATGCATCTATTGTATGATTGCTATTTTGTCACCTCATTAGTAATCGTAACATTTTTTTAGTGTTTCGTAACTTTTCAATAATATCATTTGTAACATTTTCTATTATCATAACATTTTGGTGCGTCTCGTTTATAAAATAAAAAAAAAATCGTAACTTTTTATCAATAAGATGTAATCGATTCGTAACTTTATAAGGGTGAATATGATAGACACCCAAATAAGGAGTGTATTTGTAGCATTTCCCGTTGTTGTCATGCAAATTAAACCTATCAATGGCTGGATCCGTTATCCCCTTGAACAACATGATTATGCATTTTGTCAAAGCATTTCATAAAAAACATGATAATTAATAAATTTGATAATGATTATGATTATCAGTACTATCACGATTCACGACTATTATTAACAGCATGATTTCACTTTTTCTTTTTATTTAAAGATTCACTTAATTAGTATTTTTTAAAATTCTGCTTTTACCCAAAACCTGGGATGCTGCTTTACTGTGGGTAACTGAAGGGACAAAAGGCCCTTATAGCATGCATTGTGTTATGATTGTCGTTATTATACACTTAGTCCCAATAATTAATCTAGTTCTATTATCGTTACAACAATGCCTTTAGACTAGCTGGCTATGATTAATTTGATTAGGCATGTCGACCGACAAATTATCGAAAAATAATCTGATTATTCGTTTGATTCAAATTTGAAACTTAAAGATTTTTTAATGGAATTCAATAATAATCGATTCGATCTGGTTATGAACTCGATCCAACATGTACAACACCGATTAATTAAATTTAACAAAACCCTAAGTGCTATTTGATTTTGGGTTTGCAAGCTTAATTTATAAATAGGCTTACAGGAACCAGATTAAGTCGGATTTTCAGGTCGGATGTCTAAATTTTTAAATTCGGATCCGATTTGCCCTTGGATAGATTTGCGAAAAACATATTCTGGAATCGGATCAGATTTAATTAGATCATGTCTCCGAACTAAATTCGGTCCAATGACAAGCCTAGGGTACGATCCAATGACAAGCCTAGGGTACGAAAACACGTAAATTCTTTACAAAGACAAGGGTGAATAAATTGGAGAAAACACTTTTTTTTACTAACGAAAAACTTTATCATATAAGTAATTAACAGATGATGAAATATACAAGAAACATGCATGTGTTCTGTGTTCATAATATCCCAGTGGACAGTGGCACTGTGGGACAAAGGGCACGATTAATTGTTTAATACACTTTTTTTCAAATATTTGTACCAAAGATGGGCCATTTTTTGGCATCAACCAATAGCTATGGGTCGACTCGGATTTCGCCAAAAGATATACCAAATTGTGAAATGGCAAGAGAAATGACAATCGGGTGGACTTGCTTTTATTTGTTATGATCAAAACCGCCATCCGGGGTGGTAGCCAAGTTGGCAATGGGTTACTACTCCCTTTGGGTTTGGCACTCATACGGTCACGGGTTCGAGGTGTGCGGACGCCCCCTTCTCCTGTGTGAATTGTGTGAATTCTATGATCCGTCTTGTGCCTTCTAAATATCCAAAAACGTAATTTGAACAATTTAATTTGTACAGCTCGATACATAAAAATTCCCACATTAAAATTGAAGTTTTGTTGGACTTCGATAATCCAGTGATTATTTAAACTACATTATTTTGAAACTAGCATAATGATTCTTGCCGTTCATTTTGAAAACAAATATGATTTGCTCGCTAAGTTATGATTTTCGATCAGCTTATTTTTAATTGAAGAGCTTCTTCTTAAGTGTAAAACTCTACGAAGGGGACGGTTTCAAACAACGTTTTTAAACTCGAATCGACACCCATTTACTTAACACATCAGTCTGGTAATTTAGATAATAGACCAACATTGTTTTTTTGATATTTTTTTTTCAAAATATTAAAAAAAAAAAAATTGATCACAATAGGCCAAAAAAGTTTTTGACCAATAAAGTTGGCTTTGAACACACGCCTCCCCGTGTGGTCAACCCTTATGATCAACTCCACCTTTGATAATAACAATACTCATTGCCCATCACCATTGTTATCATGCTTGTTCTACAGAGGACATATGGACAAAACAAGTTAGAAAAAGCCAATAAAAATTGAATGTAAATCATGACCCCTATATCTATATCCCAAAATAATCAGCAAGCAGCTGATTTTAAAAGCAAGAGGAACTGAGGAAGACTAAAACATACCCAGACATGCCAAGAACCAAAGAATCCAATGTCATCCGGGCCGTCCAAAACACGATCACACAGCCAAGGAGCGCACCGCATGGTGCACAACACTCTCTTCCGGATTCAATGTATATACAAAATGATTACATGTGATGTGTGTGCGTGTGCTCACGCGCGGACTTGTATGTATAAACACAAATCTGCGAATCCATATTGTGCGATTCCCAATTAACTGCTACCACACATACTTGGTACTTGCAAACTGGAGGAAAGTATGCTCAGTTGGGTTTTCCTTTACAGACCCGAGACAGAGACAAAGCCAAGCGATCGGCCCACCCGTTCTCACGGCTAGGGCCTTGAGTCATAGGCTTGAAATCCCGCAGGCCCAAAATTTTCGGCCTTCTTTAGGCCCCGTGAAGCCCGATCCAAGATGGTTATCCTAAAAAACTGAGAAAAAGAATGAAAACTTGACCAACTATATAGCTGTTACACTTGATTGCACTCACACAAGTGCAGTGGCTATATGGCCGCTTGAATAGTCAGTCCATTGGCATATTTCTGGCAAAAACTAAGCTCCTTAGTAGCAAAAGCACAACATGAAAAGGATATTTTGGAAAAAAGAGTCCAAATAGGATGAAGAAGCAAGAACAACCTGAGGATACACGCATTTGAAATCCAGCACAAAATGGCAAGCGCAAGTCAATCCATAGTTCCATAAAAGGCCAGAGAAGGAAAAAAGACGAGAAGTAGACGCAAAATCAGCATAGTTCAAATGCTTACAAGATCATTCGATCCTGATGTTTTACGAGGTTTATTCAGTCGGAGGTTCATTGGGTGAATGGAAAAGGTACCAACAGATAACACAAGTAATCAAGTTGTAAGAATGAGTCTTCACAATTTCTATAACTTCAATGAAGAAAAAATAACATGAATGGGTAGTAGCTTCACTAAACAGTTATATCAGTCTCATTTTGGAATGAAAATGAGCATTCCATAATCCATACGAAGACTCGTGGGAAAAAAAAACACAAAATGAAAATTAAACGCTTGTATCATGAGTCAACAAGCAGCCTTGGGAATTAGAGGCATTGAGGTCTATGGAGACTCTTAACCATATATGGCAAGATGTGGGAGATTTGAAGGCCAAAGAGCCTAAGCAGATCCCGTATCGAGAATATCCCAAGGAGTTGATAGTTGATACTCCGGTTCTGAAAAATCACCTCTAGTTACATGCCCAGAATGAAGAATCAGGTTGCAGATGCACTGGCAAAACATAAAACACCTGGGATAATCAATTAGGCTTAATATGACTGCACTGCAACCAGAAGAGCATGTTTACCACATTCCCTGACTAAAGAGGATCAAAGGCAGTTTAGTAGCTAGCTCCTGCAATAACTATGATTGCTACATCCCTCATTATGTAACATCCAGCAAATTTAAACAAAGGCCTAAAGAACCAACATTATACACGAATGACACTGTTCTATCAGACAATAGAACACATTCTGTGCTTTGGGTAAAAAAACCACAATGGTTTTAAACCACAAAAATCGACGCAAAACTAACAAATGCAAAAAAAAAAAAAAAAAATTGAATAAGGACAAAAAAATAAACCATTGAAAGCTAACATATAAGTAGCCTGTTTACACATGAAAATTTGCATAAACAAGCAGTTGATTCAAGGAGAAACTCGGGAATTGAAAGCTAACATATAAGTGTGAATAACAATAGTTTCAAGGATCGGATAAATGAGCAATGAGCAAGTTTACCTGCATGCTTCACTGCCCATTTGATCTGCCATGCAAACGGAAATCACAATCTATTAACAGGAGGCAATAATATTTTGAACTGCATATTCATTGACAGAAAAGTTTCAAACACTTATATGTACAACTCCCAGCAATCGTAGATTGTCATTCCAATGTTTTCAGTACTTTCTAGAACAAAAGGCCATACAAAGAAAAGGAGAAAATTACAAACGTTACAGGATTATTAAGCGCTCAATTAAACCTTCTCCTTGTATATGGTCTGGAATCCCCGCTGTCCACATCTGAAACCCTAGACGTATCAGTTCTTCTGGATGATGAAGTAGAAATGGACACGGTAGAATCTATTTCAACGGCATTATCTACGGTCTGACTCTCAGAGTGTATAACCGCAGCAATGCTCGACACAGAATCCCGATCATCAACCACTGGAGGCTGCTCTTGATTTCCTTCTACAAGGTGATGCTGAAAATAAGATGTTCCAAGCGTTTCGTTGGAACTCAATGCAGATGCAAGATCCGAAATAGTATAAGCCCTAAGACTACGTGATCTTCGATGTAAAAGTGACGAACGCCGGCGACTTCCATCTTGTGGCACCTCAGCATCCACTACATCATCTCGGCCCACCACTGTATTCTGTTCGCTTCGCATTCCACTTGAAGTAAGAATCCGATTAAGCAACGAGTTACTTCTTGCGGGTGAAACATTTTGTGCATTGTCTGTACTCTGTGAGTAAACTTGCACCAAATCCCTAGTCAAATCAAATCTACTGCCAAGACGCCTAATCATTTCCTCCATTGGAAAAGGAAATCCACTTCTTTGAAAAGTTTGCCTCCAGCTCTCAATCCTCCGTGCATGCGGCCTAGTGGGGATCTTAAGACTTGGATCCTCACTCGGCTCATGGGTATTGCTTCCATGGCCATAAATAAGAGTTGGATCCTCTTCTGGCTCATGGGAATTGTTCCCACGGCCATATATCGGAGTCACATTCTTAATTGTTACCTCCCCCTTGCACACCGGACATTCCTTGGCGTCTGAGTGAACATGTAGCCACCGATATATGCATGGCCAACAAAACAGGTGACCACAAGGAGTCACAACAGGATCCCTAGGTAATTCCAAGCATATGTTACAATCGAAAAAACTTTCTTCCTCTTTACTACCCTTCTCCTCATCTACCCCTTTTCCTATTAACCGAACCCCTTCATGGTTTGCGTTATTTTCACGTGTTTTAGATGCTTCATTATCTTTTCCCTCATAGGGGACACTGCCCTCCCCAGCTTGTAAACTACTACCACCAAGACTACTAGAATTCATCATCAACTCCAGGGCAATGTTCCTAGTTTCAGGGGTGATCGGATCTGGTTGCCACACAGATGTCCACCCGCTAGCCCTAAACCTCAACCTATCAGATTCCCTAACTCGATTAACACTCAGTCCGTCTATCCAGTCATCCAAGGTTACGGACTCGTTGGCCAACGATATCAATCCCGGATCATTATCAAGCGACCGAGAAAGACCCAAATTCAAATCCAGATTCATTTCATTTGGCGTGTCGTCCCCCATTTGCAACTTGAACAAATCCAAGCTCAAAACCCCGTCTTTTCTCGATTCAACCAATCAGAAACCAAACATCTAGGTTAAACACTAATAAGAACCCAAATTCCTTCACTGCACCAAATCAAAATACCAATTTTTCGTGGTCAACCAGAGCAAAAGATCAGATTCATATCGACAAATCAAAACCCTACAAATTTTCGGTTGAACCAGTCGAAAAACTTCTTTTTGGTTCCACAAGATACTAAAACCCCAAATTCACAAGCCTCACCAAATCAAAACCCTAAAATCTTCTGAGTCGAGTCTCGAGCTGAGCAAAGCCTTCAATTTATCTGGTCAAACAAATCAAAGTTCTAACTTTTCACAAAGGGAAAACAACAAAAGTAAGTTCATCAGGATTTTGACCGCTCCAATCAACTACAGCAATATGTAATCCCAAATGATGATCCAAATTTCGGCTAACGATAAGATCTTAATACAGAAATTATACAGTTCTATGTACTTATACATACATACATATATGCGTATGGAGAGAGAGAGAGAGAGAGAGAGAGCGAGCGCTTGCCTAAGGTTCGATTTGGATAAGCTTTCTAGAGTGCTAAGAATCGGCAGCATAGCTTCCGTTTAGTAGAGTAATTCCGCGCGAAGGTTTGACTGCTGGTTTTCATCGAGCGAACGATCTGAAACAAGAGAGAGAGAGAGAGAGAGAGGGAGAGAGAGAGGAGCCTCTCCAATCCTAACCACTTTTTGGAGAAAATTTTGGGTGCAAATAGGGCATGGGTGACGTGGTGCCCCTCGGCGCATCCGAGCCGTCCAAAAATGCATCGGACGGCTCGGATTGAAATACTCTTTTTATTTTCTTTTCTAATTTTTTTTAAATCCGAACGGCACTTTCAATCCGGACCGTCCATTGCATTGTTGGACGGCCCGGATGTGCCGAGAGGGTACCACGTGGTACCCTCCCCGTACCCAAAATTTTCTCCACTTTTTGTAATCCAATTTTTTTTAAATCCAATTTGAGTCGAAATTTGAGTAAAACCCAAAAGAATATGTGCATCTAGGCAAAGGCGCAAAGCCCCATTTTTACCAAAAAAAAAAACGAGAAAAAGGGAAAATTTATTGTATGTTAAGCGGGCACCATGTGGTGCCCGTGCGCACACATTCGACTGTCCAAAAGTATTTTGGACGGTCCAGATTTATTCCATTCTTTCTCTCTCTAAATTCGGACTGTCCAAAAGTGTTTTGGACGGCCGAAATGTGCGTTCGGGTACCACGTAGGATGGTGCCCACTCGGCACTAAAAAAATCTTTCAAACAAGGCTTATAATGACAACATGGTAAATAAGAGATAGTATAAGATTAAGCCTTGAAAAAATGGATAGAGAAAATGGGTCAAGACTTAGATTTCTCAAAAAATGGGGTAAGGAAATGGGAAAAACTTATTTTAGGTAGAGAAATGAATATACCATTGGAGATGAGATTGTGCTCTTTTTATTCTATAAAAGGATTTAGGCAGTGTTTCCCAAATAAGACAATGAGAGATTTATCATAGTCATTCTTCAAATGCCAAAAGTTAGGAACTAATTTTATCAAAACTAGATTTTATTGGGAAATTGGTAAATAAGGCATTGGGTGGAGATTTTATCATTTGGGAATCACAATGTGATTTTATCATCTCTCCATAAAACTCAACTAAAATAGAAATTCTCATTTTATCTCACTTTATCATTTGAAAAACTCAGTGCAATGAGTAAGGATTGAAGATGCTCCTTACCGATCATCCTCAATTCCATGCAGTTTCGATAGGTTGTTCCAAAGTAAACAAATAGTAAATAAATAAGTAATTGAGAAACAATCTGTATTTTCAATCAAATTGTGAAATAATGATAAAAACACAATTTTAAAACACAATTTTAAAAAAGACTCGTAAAAGATTAGAGAGCCGTTTTGATCTTAGAATAACTAAAAATTAGAAACTATGTTTTGCAGGTGAAAAGAAGCCCAATGTGGGGCTCACCCAAAAAATATGCTTCTCATCATCCATCCCATCAACTTGGTGTGCATTTTGTGTACACAAGTGGTGTACCCGTAACATTTTCCATGAAAAAAGGATCCACCCGATAAATGCAATATTAGGGTGGTCGGCTAGAAAGGGATGTAATTAAACCCTATCCTTGTTATTCCTGCAAAAACCCAGCCCATGTACGAAGCCATTTTCTGTCCCACGAAAAAGTGAAAGAAACGTTCTTAGGGGTGTTCCACTAAAGGGGTGTTCCGCTAAGAGAGTTTTTTGATTTTTCACGACTTTTTATGTGATGTATTGTGAGAGAGTGACTGCCTCGGTTTTAGGAATAAACTGGCTTTTTGGTTTTTTTTTTTTACTGCCTCGGTTCCGCTAAGTAGGGGTGAGCAGAAAATCCATCAAACCGTGAATCAAGTCCAAACCGATCAAAACCGATTGTTTGGGTTTGGTTTTTTAGTAACGTGGTTCGGTCCTGATTTAAAAAAATTAGAATCCGTATTCAATGGTTTGGTTTGTGGATTTACGTTCATGGTTCTAGTCCCAATCCGATCCGAACCGTGTATATTATATATAAATGTATATATATATATATATACATTTATATATATATAAGCCATAGTTAACTAACTTTCTAATTTAATTTATTCATTATTCCTTCTCTGTGCAAGATTTTATTTTGCCTAAGATTCATAACTTATTCCCTTAAT